>VXBC01001702.1:1443942-1467259 GCA_013399945.1 Ploceus nigricollis | reverse complement strand
CCCCAAAAAATATAAGTGTACTCACAATTAACTCTTCACTCTAAGTAATCATGTAAGTACAGACACTTGACTTCCAGCTCTTGTCTAGTTTACTGCAGGAAAGAGCTTTTGAATCTCAGCAAATTCTCAGCTGAGTAGCAGCAAGACAAAAACTGGACAGCAACACTAGTTCAAAACTGTTTTTCAGAAAGGACTAACACATGTATTCAACTGTTTGCACACACCTGTGCTCCTGGTTCTCCTCGGTCACCCTTTTCACTTTGAGAATCACCAACTGGCCCCTGGAACAAAATTACACTGAAGATACTCATGTTTTGAAACTCACATTTTGTAAGTTAAATATATATTTTATAAATTTTTATCTTTAAAAAATACAGGTGGAATGCCATTAATAGGTATTTTATTCTATTCATTAGTTCTATTCTTGTCATTAAAGGCTGAAGTAATTAGTGTAAATACTGGGCTGTAAAGAGTAGCATTTACTAGGTGATGCTGCCTGAACATCTGGATTTAAGGGATTTACTTCTGGTCACTTACTGTAAACCCCATTGGCCCTGGGGGTCCTCTTGATCCTTTGTCTCCTTTTTCTCCTTTCAAGTCCTATTACATAGAAAAGAAGCGCTTACTGTGGTGTCTTGGATTTTTCTATGCTTACCATTTCAGCCTGGTTCTACAAATAGGAAATCCTTCTGTCACCAGCAAGATTCTTCGAGCAGAGATGAATCAAAAGATTAAGAAGCAGAAACTTCGTATCACTGCTCCTGCCTAAGTCTGATGTTTGAAAAAGAAACTGTTTCTGCACATTTCAGAATAGAGCTAGGTCAAAACGACCTACCTGTGATTGCATGCAAAAGGACTGCAGTAAACATCCCCACAAATGGCAACAAGAAACAAGAAAAAAACCCCAAATAAACCTTAGTTGCTTCACTGGAGCTAGAGTTACTTCCAAACATAATTGCAGTGGCTACCTACGGTGGCCTTGTCTCTGTGGGTGCAAGATTAGACTATGCTACATTGTAGCACCACTGGGCCACGTCCTAAAGTCACTGTCAAGCCAAATTTCATTGTCTAATTATTACCTGGTTAGACTCATGTGCCAAACTATTTATGGGAGGAGTTTTGAGAGGTTTTTAAACCATAATGCCCAATGTTGCTGAAAAATTGCCATTATCTCATGATAAGCCACCACAGTTGTGACTGGAAAGTGCTCCAGGTGCTCTATATTTGATTAAACAGGGAGAGCTGGTGTGCCTAAAAGGTGAACCTCACTTCTGCAATCTTTCTCTTCCTTCCTTAATTCAGTCTTGATGTAAAACTTACTTTTATTTCAGCACATAATGGACAGGGACTTTGCATGACTCCATAGATTAGATGCAAATTTCATAGGAAAAGTGGAATCAAGAACACGTTGTCCTGTTGATATGTGAATACTTAGAATTCAATCAGCTACTGCTATTTAATTTCTATATAACGATACAATGCAATAATTTTAATTCACAAAGCAATACTTAAAGCTGAATCAGACTATTTCCTTCCATATTTATTGTCTTTCCAACAATTTCCATGATTACTCAGGTTTCAGTAAAAATAATGAGAAAACAAACTACAAAACGTACATGAACATGTAAGCTTTTGTGAAACTCTAGTAGCTCAGAGTCTGACATTCTCAGTGCCAAGGCCCAGAGGTCAACACAGCTGTGGCTTTGATAGCCATTCAGAGCATCCATGTGGCTTTGGTGAAACAGAAGTGATTTACTTTTCATGCACTCAGAGATTCCCAGCAGGTGGGGTACTGGTAAGCAAGAAGCATTTCACTGGCATGTGCAGATGTGCACATAGGCTCAGCCGAGCTGGCTCCACACAGACACTCTGAGAGCTTAGAATCTAATTAAACAAGTCTGAGAAATGTTAGAATGGATAAAAAGAAATGTTATTAGAGCAGTGAAGATGAAAATGTCCTCTCAAAGTAGAACCTAGTCAGATGGCTTATCTGAAAGTGATGTTTAACAATTTCACTACCGTCATGTTGTCTGGTCCGCTTAACGTCACAATAACAGTTCCTGGGGGCCCAGGGGGTCCAGTTAACCCAGTGTCACCCTTGAAAGAAAAACAGAGCAAAGTACAAGCAGTGTATTTTTGTTAGTTCAAATTACTACTACTATACTTTTGATAATGAAAATTCTTCTGTCATTACACTCAGCCATTAATTCAGTTAACATTTCCCTTTGTTTGCCATTTAAATTCTAGTAAAAAAGACATATGGAAGATTTAACCTTCCCCTACCTGATTGATATAAAAATGAATTTGCTGATATCTGTTAAAGTTTCTAGAAACAATTTAAATTTTTTATTGTATTTATTTGGTACAAAACTATTTTAAATCAAGCAAAATTTCTCCTTGATTACAATATTTATCTCTACTTAATTATGTCAATCAGTAAATTACATGAACTGTCTTTGGTGACATCCTCCAAACTGCAGTTGAGGTATTCCAGGGAGATCACAGAATCATGGTGCTAACAGACAAAACAAGCTTTCATGCGTCCTTCACTGACAACATAAGTAGTGAAGTGCACTTTTTCATTAAGAATCTTTGAGAACTGGGAAAGTCCTCAGTGTGATCTTTCCTGTGGACCTCAACAAAACTATATCCACAATTTTCAGTGATTTTAAGCCAGGAATGCTTTTGCACGAATTTGCAGCACAACAGCAAAGAATGTGTCACTCTTTCATAAAGAAGCAAGATGTTCCATGGTCATCTGAGCTACTGCTAATGAATAACCAGGTTTATAGGCAATTTTTTTTCCCCCAGGAAACTCCTAGCACATTCCTGGTAGTGTTTACAATGTTAAAACTGAATCTGTGCAAGTCAGTTAGCATAATTCTGAGATACCCTAATCTCTTGAAAGGATATTCAGATTAACTGCAGTAGTCCTGCAACTGAGAGACAATGAGAGACAATGTGGGCATTTGTAGTAATTCCTGGCTTAATGTCAATTACATGGGATACAAAGTAAGTACATGAAAGACAAGTTATCCAATTTTTATTCAAAACCTGGGGGTTTTGCTAGCATCACAAGGGCTGACACTGAAAGTACATTGGACACAAGTTGTGAGACTACAAATGCTACATATTTACCACTGTTTATCTACTTAGATAAGCACTTAGGAACACCACACAAAGTATATATAATAATTTAATGCTATGTGCTAATAAATATTAATTACTGGCTTCTCTTCAGTGTCTAATCTTCTGTCTAGATGTCTATCTCATTGGCTCTTATGTGAAAACATTTTGACCTTAGAGAGCATTGCCACGTTTCCATTTTTCAACAAAAGACTCCCAACATATATACTGAAAATTTGCATTTTACAGTACTTATGTCCCCAAACATTTCACCATAGCAAATCAGAAAATGCAGAAAACAGAAACAAAACTTATAAAATGTTTAAAGCTTCTTATGAAATTACCTTTCTTCCTTTGGCACCTATTACTTTCAGTCCCATAAGACCCTGAAAAAAATCCCCAAATGTTATTTTTTTTAATTTTACAAACATTTAAACATGGGTTGATTCAGAAGAGCAACAGAAGTTTTCATTTTTTTTACCAATCTGAGACTACCTTAGGTCCAGGAGGTCCTGGTTTCCCTGGCATGCCCTACAAAACAGGAAAAAAAAATCTTCAGTTAAAAAACTTACAATCTTGTTCTCTGATATAGGTGTTTTGAAGTACCCAACTTCCACAGAGCTTATATCCTATTTTTACTCTTTCCTCCACCTTTACAACTGCAAGCCATTGTCAGTGGGTGACAGATTGTTTGCACAGTATAGTTGCAAACATATGCATGTCTCAATGTTATGCATATTAGCATTAAAGTGAATTAATAGATAGTTATTTGAAAATTAAAATTTATGCCTACATGGACAAGGGATGTTTCTGAAAATATAGAAATTATCATGCATAAAAGTAATCAAAGAAACTGAAAAAAAATCATATGTGTGCAGAAAAACATAGTTTTTACATACACATGTGTCTAGACCTCAAATAAGTCTGGGACAGTCAAGTACTTGTATCTGTGTAATTCCATAGGGTTTAGGGAAAATCAAAGGTCAAAGCAACAAGTGAAACAAATTCATACTAAAGGTCCTGGAGGGCCCTGTGGTCCAAGTTCCCCAGGATATCCTTGAGCACCCTGGGCACCCTGCATATTAAAAAAGAAACAGGAATAAACCTCCTGGCAAGATCATGAGCAAAATACAACACCAAATTCAATGAACTGAATGAGAAACAGAGGAGCAGCTCTGCTTCTGAATTTCCTTTTCCTGTCTCAGGGAAACACAGAAGTATAATTTTTCCTCACTGCTTCATTATTTGGCATATATTTTGAAAGATGAGAAAACATCTGTTCTAAAACTAAACTACTCAAGTGAGGATGTGAGTCCTCTGAGAAATGTGGACTCATAATCCATATGGTCCTGTTAATGCCTCTAATAAGCCTTCAATCCTTCAAATATTCTATGCAATAAATACTATACTTTAAAGTTTTTTTCCAAAGAAATTGAAAACTAAACATTTTTATTTTCTTTTTAATTTAATGCCCTCTGTTTATTCCAATAGTCAGAAGAAATGTCAGCTCTGCCTTCCCCTGTCAATGTTCATTCTTGAAATATGAACCATTCTGTCCTTTGTTAGCACTCTAGAAGTAGAGCTGGTCTATCCTGTTCAGTCTTAACTTCAATGGGAATTTTAGCAGTTGGACTTGATGGCCATTATAGGTCCCTTCCAACTGAACTATTCTATTCTCTATGTGTAGGGGTAAACTCATAGATCTGTGACCAGTTTTTCTACCTGAAGTACTGTTTTTCTGCAAACTGACCGGTTTTGGTTTAGAAATCAGTGACACAATTGTAAAAAATACTGTATCTATATTAAGTGAATAATACATTTAAGTTATGTAAAATACCAAACAAGTCTAATACATACTTGTGTTATACAGAATGTGTTTATACATATTACTGTATATTTTTATACATATCTATCTCAGCACCCCTTATTTCGAGTTACCTGGAGACCAGGCATTCCTGGTAATCCAGGATCACCTTTTGCACCATACTCTTGGCTATATCCCTCTGCAGGGTACCCCTGGACAATTAGATAAAAAGAAACATAAAAAGTTATACTGTAGAACTCTGTAGTGCAACAAATCTTCTAATACAGTTTGTAGGGAAATCAGCAACATCAGAATTGCGTAACGATGGAAACTGTCTACTGTGGATAGTTCTACCTTTAAAAAAGATTTTATGAAACCAAATATATCTTTTGCAGGCCTCCCAGTTCTCTGTTAGGAGTAGTCTTCTTTTCAGATGTACCTACATTACTCATGCACAATCTTTGCTTTCAATTTATTTCTGTTACTCTTTATTGCTATAAAACACTCTCTAGTGCATCTGCAGATTTCCATATGAATTCATAAACTGTTTGGGGAAGGAGCTTCGTTCTTTGTGTGCTTGAAGTGTTAGATTAATTACATGCAGTAACAGTAGTTTGAGGCAAAAAAATTATAGACCATTTTGCAACCTGAGGTGAATGCTACTAGGACAAAGGAAGCACCAAACTTTGTGGGTGCTTCTTCTGGAAGGTAAACCTTCTATTTCTCATGAATGGAGATGTAAAGAGCAACAAACATACACACAAATTGTTGATAACCGATAAATATTTCATGTAATATCTTGCAAATAACTGACCTTCTCTCCTTTGATACCAGCAACTCCCTAGGAAGAAGAACAATCATATTGAAACAGAAAAATAAAAGAGCGCTGAAATGACACATTCTAAGTAGTGTCTAAGCTTGATGCTCTTCAGGTGATTTATTGTCATGAAGAAGATGCATGACTGGGCCAGACTTCAATTTAAGAAGAAAGGACATATTGTTTAAAAATAGTCAATCTCACAGGTACAACTCTACACATGAAGGCAGAACAGCTTTGAAACCTGATCTTAATAAATGAATAAATAAAATCAGCAAAGCTGGCAAAATAAAGATCATATTTAAAAGTTATTAGATTTGAAGCCACTGGAACTCAAAAGACAGCATTCCTTTTCCATTTGTTTAAAAGTTTCTCTTTCAAACACATTTCTACAGTGAAAAAACCCCAAATCCTGGGATTAAAGCAGTGTACCCAGAGTGAGAATTTCTGGGTTTAATTCCTGGCTCTTACTGACTTAATTAAGCCACTCTTTTCTCAAAGATACTTAGGCACAAACTGAAACTGCAATCTATTAAATATATCTTGGACACTTTCAGAGATGTAAATGGTAAATTTTCATGAGTATCCCATGAGAGCTAACTCCAGTCAATGAATTTCATGCAGTCACTAGCTAAGAAGTTGAGGCCCAACATGCAGACAATAAAGCATTACTTTTAACTTTGGTCTCTTTATCATACAGTTTTCATGCTAATAAAATGGGGATACCTATATATTTCAACTGTTGCCAGTATAAGCTAACATGAAGCTTTACTCTCCTTCAGGGACTGGCTTTATTTGGTGGGAATGCACACAATCATGAATGTCACACTTACTGGAAGGCCTGGAGCACCTCTTCGACCTGGAGGACCTGGAAATCCTTGGTCACCCTGAGAGTAGTAACAGCAATTGTTAATGCATTTTATGGTTTATTATTTGGCCTGATTTTGTCAAATGATCACATTTTTTTATGCTATCACACTAAATGCACTGAGAGTTCACAACCACTGTATTTTGCTAGAAGAGGATTTTTCTTGCATTTTATGCAGCTTGACTTCTATCCTAGACTGTTCAGATTAGTTCACAGTTTCACTAGAAATCGATGATTTTCTGTAGTAGGGATTATTCTGACTCCCTCTTTCAGAATGCTCATAGAGCAAAGAAAACCTGGTAAATCTGTAACTTAACATTGAGCCTTTTCACTTAATTACTTTCAGGATTTATGAATTACCAACTGCAAGCTAGATACTGGGGAAATAAAATGGATTAACTATTTCCTTTATAACCCACTGCAACAAAAGGACACATTGGACAAAAATGATTAGGTCTCCTGGATTTAATGAAAAAAGTATTATCTGTCAAAATATCAAATGTTATTCTTATCTTTTAGCAAAGGCCATTAGAATGTATTATTTAAGTATTTATTTTGCACAAAAAGGTAGCACTTTTCCTTTCTCTGGTCCCATGACATAAGTTTTTCTAGCTGATAAAGTCACAAAGCAAAACAAGTCAAAGTTGTTGTAGATTGGGGAAAATTTAGAACACTTTTTGACCATTCCCAAGCACAGCCAAATGCAATCTCCAGAACACTCATCTTGATTTGTACCTTTGTGCCGTTGCATCCTGGAAAACCTGGGAGCCCAGGAGGACCAACAGATCCTGGTTCACCCTAAAAGAAGCATGAAATTGACACAAGCTTTGTTTTTGTACATTCATATTGCCTTACAGAAACACTGAAAGAGTTTATGTTGGAGCAATGTTTCACAAGACTTGACAGATTACAATGTGTTCTTAAATCATTACAATGAGTAAGAATTGCTGATGCCAAGATTTTTATCTCTAGGCCAATTGACAGAGACAATGCTGATGTTGAGACTAGAGTGAGCACATTGAGCTGAGGATAATTGTGCACTAAGGACTGAAGTAAGAGAGAAATAGTTAAATCAATTTCATTTTTACTTACGGGAAGGCCTGGAGGACCTGAAAATCCAGGTATTCCTGGGACCCCCTAATGATATTAAATCAGAAAAGTAATATTATGAATATTAAACAAAGCATCATCAGGCAATTTTTCTTTGATTACAGTCATAAGAATGAATGCAAGTATGATTCTATTAAAAGATCATTACTTCCTTAACTCTTCTGACTGTGAACCAAGCATAATGGCTGCACACAGGTAACACACACTGGTTTTGCCAACAAAAAAAAAACCCAAACAACTCTTTGTGGTATTCTAGTCTGACTTTTTCACAGCACACCCAAATATTAAATACACGCAGCAACAACTTTAGACGTAAGGTGCAACAAAAAGGGCAAAAGTTCTAAAAATAAATAATTCCAGTGCATAGACTGTGTCATAAATTTTAACCATACTTTGAAATCAGACAAATCCGTTTTGCTTTTGTTTTCACAAATTATTGAACCAAGTTAGCAATTAGCATGACATTTAATACACGTAAGTTGTTTAAAATACAAACACTTACTCGAGTACCTTTGGGTCCAACTAAGCCTGTAAGCCCTGGAGAGCCCTAGATCAAAAATGGAAAGTGATGTTTTTCAGTACATTTCAAATGAGAAAGAGCATATAAATGTCAACAGAAAATACAATATTTTCAATATCAATACCAATATGTGCACAAAAAGCCAGCTATACAAATAAATAAATGAATGGCCTATTACAGTTATTTCATACAACTTGCATAAATTGTGGTGTCTTTCCTTCCCTTTCAGTGTTTACAGGGATATCACAGAATGCTTCAAGTTGGAAGGGACCTTAAAGATTATATAGTTCCAACCCTCTTGACATGGGCAGGGACCCCTTTGACTAGAAGGGGTTGCTCAAAGCCTCATCCATCTTGGCCTTGAACTTCGGGGGTGGGGAACCTGTTCCATGTCTCACCACCCTCCTACCCTCATAGTGAAAAAATATCTATTTTGTTTTTCTACTCATGCAGGAGTTATTGAAAATTCATGTTCAGCCTCAGTTTAGGCATGCAGGAAAGAAAGCTCAAGTCACTGAAGCCACTCCCTCCATACTGCAGGCAACCAGGTATTTCCTAAACAGACCAAGATTTATCTTAAAAAACACGTTTCCCTTCAAATTTTCTTAAATCTATTTTTCATATTTGTCTCCTTAGTAGCTTGTTTACTTTCTTTTTAGCAACAAATGTCAAGATGTTAATTGATACTAAGACAAAAACTGAGGTATGCTGCAAAAATCTGTCTAGACCCATGCTCATTGTCTCTGGCAGTTTAGTCCAGCTGCTTTAGCACTGGCCAATGGACAACTGACAACAAAAGCCCATGGTCATATCAGCTCTACTCTGATGCAGTCAAAATGACCCTTGCAGCTGATGACCAAACAACATCCCTACCAAATGGGAAGCTCTGAGACAGGTTTTGGTTTGGTTTTGTAAAACAGAATTGTCTACACAGCCACAGCTAACTTTGACTGTCATGCACAGTAATTTCTCTGTGTATATCTCTCTGTCTCACATACCTTTGGTCCCTGTGGCCCTGGAGGCCCTTCTGGACCAGGAAAGCCTCTTTGACCACGTGGACCTGGAACACCAGGAAAGCCTTTTTCACCCTGTAAACATTAAGATAATTAAACTCTTAAAATATCCATGAATTCTCCTTTTGATAGCTTATTTATGAGGCAGTCATTACTTTCAGAACCTCTTGGCTTTCTGTGCTGTGGTAGATCCACTGCCCATGCCCACATTGACCTGTTTTTGTGGTCCATCTCTGGGCTGTCATGGCCCCACATGCTCCTAATTACAGCTGAATTATCAGAGCACAAAATAGTACTCGGGATCTTGCAGAGTACAGAAGTTTGCTGTTACAGAGACAGCGTGAAAAGTTTAAGAAAGCAGCTGATACATATTCCTTAATATTTCTGTATTATGTTTAGTAACACAAATTGAGAAACTTAATGGCTGCTTATCACAGCATATGCCACAGCACATGTTGCAGTTGAGACGGCCACGATACACAGAGTACCATCATACAACTTCAGAAAGCTTCAACCCATACAGAGTTGAGTTGAACCAAACACCACACCACTTCAGAAGGCTTCTAGAGTCATCCCTGCTTGTTCTTTAGCCCAGCCTTTTATACCCTCATGTTGATGCATTGCACCTGTGTGCCCTCTGCTCCCTTTGGTGGTTGGTCAGTGCACCTGGGCACTCCATGGCTCATTGCTGTCAATGCTGTTCACTGCTTCTCACAGCTGTACCCACTGGGGATGAGATTCAGCTGCAGCCCCACTCCCAATTTCCACAAACTGCGTGCCTACAGCTTCTGCTGTACAGCAAGGTCAGTTCCAAACCATCAGTATTTCTTCATGGAAGCCAAGGAAGAAAATAGTGGGAGTCAAATGCGACAAAACCATTCAGACAGACTAAAAACCCCTTGCTTTACATGACAAATACCTTAAATTTTTCTGAATCTCAGAGATTAAGACATCAAATTACTTTTTAATGTGTTTTTTTAAAAGACCAAATTCAAATAAATAAACTAAAGGAAACAAAATTAAAGCTATGGAAACAGAATACAGGAGGCTAAGCTAGAGTGAAAGGGGCATTTTCAGTTTTTTAGTTAAATATAGAAGATGCAAGTCTTAACTTGGTTTAAATGAAGTGTTTCAAGCCTGGAAGCTCACAGAAAAGGTGTTTCAGCCCTTCAGACAGCAGCAACTTAGCACACTCATTTTTACATCAGTGAAGAGCTGCTGCTGGTTCAAGACCTTTTACATCACAGCATGATATGGGAGAGAGAGAATGGGATTATCAATTCTCTCAGAGCCAATTTTCCTATTGCTTTACACAAAGTCATACAAAGAAAGCATGTGAAATTTTGCTGTGACAAAGTTTGAGTGTCCTATTCAATGTACAAGACAGGAGCCAAGAGATGTCTCTGGGAAGCCAAAATATTCTGGCTATTCCCTGCACCAATTCTCACTCCTCAAAATCCCACAAACTCACCAGATTTTACGTAGCTTCTGAATGAAATAAAAATTTTAAAAATAGTAATTATATATATTTCTATCTCTCAAGATAGAATGTAATCCCATAATAGTTTAACACATATAAAATAAGAATTACATTATAAAGTGTATGTGAGATCTATATAATAAATCGGCATAGCTTTTTATAAAAAGTAATTTCTATTTTATGTTCTATAGCAGCATCCCTAGGTAGGAGGATGACTGCTATCCCAGGATGAGCCGCTGGAGGGGGTTCGGTACCAGCTCCCAGGAAAACCAAACTCCTCGAGCGGACTGCCCATGGCAAGAGCCACGTGGTGCTGCCTGAATCCAGAGCAGCACTGAGCTCTCCTGACAGCTTCACTACCCTCTCTACAGAAAAGGCAATTTTAGCCACACTTTCTTAGCAGATCAACAAGCTCAGAGGATTTTCAGGTTGGAGAATTCTAAACATTGAATAATGACCAAAACTAGTTGATTAATGTCATTATCCTGATTTTCTGCATGTAAAACTTCATCAGTCTAACCAATTATTTACTCTTAGCCACAAATTGCTCAGTTATTTTGCATGGAGCTGATAAAGACAAGTTGTGGGTGTCCATTCTTATTAATATTTCTCTTTTAGTGGGCAGCTTATTTTTTTCTAGGTTTTCAATTGGTTTCAATTTCACTATTTAGGACAAAGTCAGGTTAAACCAACTAGTAATATGAAAAATAAACAGGGAGATTTTACTAAAAATATTAGTATTCTCCTTTCCCCCTTATTAATATATATTTTAATAATGAACATATTTACTTCCAGATAAATTTTCTCCAACTTCATAAAAGCAGATGGGACCAATCATTGGGACTAATCATAATCCTAGATCTTTATAGATGTCTGGAATCTGTTGATAAGGTTTAGTATGGCAAATTCTGTGTTC
Source organism: Ploceus nigricollis (assembly GCA_013399945.1). Classification (NCBI taxonomy): domain Eukaryota; kingdom Metazoa; phylum Chordata; class Aves; order Passeriformes; family Ploceidae; genus Ploceus; species Ploceus nigricollis. The sequence continues at coordinate 1,455,605 of VXBC01001702.1, read as the reverse complement.
ATGGCTCACCTAAATTGCAACCTTGACTTATTCAATAATGCCCCTTTCATTTGTGAATCAGTCATTCTTCCAACTGCAAGCAGGAGTTTCAAAGAATTTTTGGCATTTGTGTAATTCAGGTCTGTCTAAAAGCCACTCAGAACCTCTGCCAAGCTGCTATTGGCAACAGGCAGAGCTGTGGATCTGTTACTGCTGATGGATTTGCTGCTCCTTCAATGCTGGCAAGATGTTTGTGATTAGGGCCCAGAAACTCATCCCCTGCTTGATCTACAAGAAGTTTATCTGTTTGATGCCAGTGTGTGCAGCTTTCCTTCAGGAGCTGGCAAAGGGGGGTGGGCAGGGTCCAGAGACGGAAAGAGGGAAGTACAGAACATGAGACTCCTGATGGCATTATGAACTTTGTAACAGGAGAGCAGCTGCCAAGGTAATGGCATTTGTTAGGAGTCAGTGAAAGGTGCTTTGGACAGTTGCTGTCCTGGTGTCCAAACATCATACAGTGCTGTAAGCATAATAATGCAGTAAAAAATTTCAGTTGAAAAGGCTTAAACAGTTTCCCTAAAGCTAACAGAATTTTGTAAGGTAATCATTCTCTGTAGAGAAAATACCACCATTGCTCTGTTGGCAAAATACCACCATGCACTAAATTCACTCACTGTATCAACTGAAGTCATCTACCAACAATTTCCAAGTATATATGCTAATATTCAAAAAGGAAATTATATCTGTTCTTACCTTACTACCTTTTGTGCTATCACAAAAGCAGGGACTTTTACCTTTGCATATACAGTTCTGAAAAACAAAAATACAAATTTTACAATACAATTCTTTTTCACATTGAGTTGTTTGGAGAGAGGCAAGTAAGATCTCAGTGGTTTTAGTAACTAATTATTTCACAGATAACACAACTTAAAAAAAAATGTTTGTGAAGAGGCAATTCTCAACAGTGGCAAAGAGCTCATTATTCCTCTGTATTTTCTTTTGAGACAAATAAGAGCATTAGTGAGATCTTGCAGACAGAATTAACTGCCCTCTACATTTCTCATATTACAACAGTCACAGTGTTTCAAATTTGTAACTTTTACGATGGAGGAAAGATGCTGCAAGTAGTTGCTGCTCTCTATGGACTTGTCCATTCTTGACAGTTGCTGCTTGTCTTTTAGGTGGCTGAACTTAGGTGAGATGATGCCATCCATCAATTTAAAAACAGCTGCAGGGAGCATTTCTCCAGTGAACAGATACTTAAACATTTATTTACAAAATAAAGCAGAAATTAAAATCAGTTGGCTATGAAAGGCAAATCCTCAAGAAATTATTGTGTCTGCCTCTGATTTATAGACAGATCAATAGGAGGCTACTTGATGTTTCAAGCCAGATTTCTAAAGAATTGCAAATATTAAATAGTTAATTCTTTGTCGTACTTAAAGAAGACTCACTCTTACAGTGATCTGACAACTAGACTTCAAGTGGTACTGCATCAGAAATTTGGAAAACAAAGGTATCATGTGAAACAGAAACCATCTAACTATGTTACCTTTACTATTATATAAATCAATATGATTATATCACCAGAACTAGTGCAGAATTAACAACCAGCAGTATCCTGATTTCCCTTTGGTGAGATCAATCAGTTTGGTACTGGATAATCTAAATCCATCAAATCAGTTATATGACAGATATTTTAAGCCTTCAAGCATCAATACAAGAGGGTAAAGTGATGTATATCTCAAAATAAATTTGGGATAGTTTATAAGACAACTGATTTTCTTGTTCTTTATTCAATGACAGTACCTTGCACCCCAAAGCATTCTCTTCAAAACTGATTATTGGTAGAGGTCTGCTAAGCAATATAAAAAGGGCAGTTGCTCAAGGCAAGATGTATACACAGATATATACCATTATAATTCTATATACCTTCATGGAGTTGTACCTTATTTCTGCCTGTGAAAGCAAACTAGAAGCAGATTCTTTCCAGCATCTGTATGCAAAGCACAGTTTTCAGGACATGTAGAGAAATCCAAAAATGAAATTACTCTCCCGTAACAGGTATAATCTGCAGAAGGTTTGATGTGTACAGATACAGAACAAACCCTTTTGTCTTATAATCAAAGACGATCCAATGTGAAGAGAAATGCATGAACATGTAGAAAATTATGGCACTATACAATTAATCTAAGTTAATAAACTATTGAAAGAAAGAGAGCCTTTGCTCTTCAAGAAGTCAGAATGCTTAGAATGTGTTTAATTTGCCATTGGTAAGCTTTCAGATCTATTTAGGTCTTTTTGTGTACACATATCACTCTAAACTAAACTGAAAAGACCAATGATTTAACATTACACAGTCAGTTAGCTGGATAATACTAAATGTTTTGGCATATGATTTTTTACATAAGATTAGATAACGCCTTCTGTACAGGAGCTTTGAACCAAAAAATCATTGCTCACTTATACTGCAGGATGCTTTCACATCTTTCCAAGATGCCTGCAGCTCCTTTATCAAAGGATCATAAAAACACAATATGATGTTTCCAGGTTATAAGATAAGGAAACTGAATGTTAGTTAAAAACAGTTTATTCAAAATTCTCACAATAACATCTATATAAGTAAGAGTATTAACCAAAGCCACAGGTTTAGTGCATGTTTTTTGGTTTTGTGATTTTCATAATAATTATATACATTTCTTTCAAATATTTAGATGAATATTTTTGATCTAAAATCTAGGTCAAAGGATAAAGCCAGATCATTATATGAATACCAAATCAAATCAATTTACCAATTAACCAAAATTAAAACCCTACAGCACTTGGAGTAATTTACAGAGGAGCTCTTCTCCAAAGTGTTTTTAGTGATAGTTACAGTGTTATATTAAACAGATACATAATTCCAGTAGTACATGTTGTACTGCAGTGGTTAATGTTTTGATCAGTGGGTGCAACCTTATCTATAAAAATTAATTGCCCTTCCTACACTATAGGGTTGGATTCTACTGGGCTCTGACCTCTTCCTGCTTCTGATTCAGAGAGTAAATTAACCAACCACTTAGAAAGTATTCCAGTCCTCTCCTTCACATAATTCCTCAAAGAAATGACACAGAAAGAAGAAAGAAATAACATACTACAGGCTATGGTGTCACCCATACAAAGGTTAATGTAGATTGAGCATGGCACTGCTACCCTAGCCACTGCAGTGGTGGCAACTCAATTTTGGAGAATCTTACACAGTTCTCAGCACTTTGCCAGTAGCACTGGTTACATGCAGAATGTCAGAGAGTGTATTTAGGGATGTTATCAAATATGAATATGCCAAAGGATGTGACAAAGTCTTAATGTAAGGAGAAGAGCAAGCAATGCCAGCCTTCCTATTCTGACAGGATCTGAGTGCTGTCACTCACATTGGTGGGGCAACACAGTCCTACCAGGAATGGTCCACAGGCAGGAAGGTGGAGTACAGATGAACAGAGCCAAAGTGAGGATTATCCCATATTTCTCCTGTGATCTCTTTTTTGGAATTATATATACAATGACAGAATTGTCAGAGTATTTATTTGTTTTTCCAGATCCAGAGAAGATCAGAGTAGCTCAGCTACAATTTCAAAATACATATTTGTATTAAAAAATACTGCATCCAGGACAGAAAGGCAGCAAAATGTGTTGCTGCAGGAAACAAGCACCATATTCTTTAAATACATTTCAGACCAAGACCACACAGGATGAGTAATAAAAATATTGAGATGAAAGCTGAGATGAAATTAAATGTATTGTGTAGGAATATAGTAAAGTGGCTGAAGTGGGGCTTAAGTTTGCACTTTTGGCTTGACTGGTCTTTAATTGCATGGGTGAACTCCACTGATGGCCAAAGTAAATCCTGTTTAACATAAATGAAAGATGACTGTGCAACATGAGGTATTTTAAAATGAATTAATAGCAGTGCAAGTGATATCCATTAATTATTGTGGACAGTAAAAATAGCCCAGGTGTCTCTCAAGTGGGTGATGAAGCTGTTGCTTTCCTTCACTGGTTGTTCTAACTGCTGATCAGACTTATTTTTAAAAATGCTAATTTTTCATTTAAACTTGATGCTTTATTAGCATCTCACCTATCCTGCCATTAGGTCTTTATCTCCTAACTTAAAGAATCACTAAATTAGAACTCTATCACTATGTGGAACAAGACTTACTGGATAATATAGATTTTTCTGTGATGCCACTTTTTTATTCTTTTCCATCTTTCTGCTCATTAATGATATCCTGAGCAGCCTAAAAATATTCATGTCATCACAGCGGTCCTAAGTGGAAGTAACTTATCAGCTAATTTTAAGTTTTCTGTAATTTCTCTTAAATGCCAATACTTATTAAAAATTACGTATCAGTGAGCCAGCTCCTTTAAGCCTTGATTATGAATTTTCAAGGGCTGCTGACACATGGAGATTTTTGAATTCTTCCTGGGTTGTCTCAGTGCAGAGCAATCACTTTACACATCCCAGCTGCATCTATAAATCACAACTGAGCACATAGAACAACCCTGCTCCAACAGTTGATGTTAATATAGTGCTTAAAATTTCAAAAACCCCATTTCAATCATTCTCTACTACCTGTTTTCTGTTGCATCTAATAAAGGTGGGAGTAATACACTGTGATTACAGGAAGTGGAAAGTTTTGCTCTACCATTTATCCACACTGCAGATTTGTGTTGGGGTAGGTATGCCGCACATATGTTAAATGCTGCACTTTCTGAAGAACATTATGGTGGTAGCTAGAGTTTCTAGCTTGGATACAGTTACAGTTTTGAAAATTTATCCTAACTTGCACAAGAGGATCTGAGAGCAGAGCTTTACAGAAAAAGGTTCCCACCGTGAGAAAAGCTATATAAAGAAAATCTTTTTCTTCTGATGCACCTGTATTAAGACACTTATCTAGATTAGTACAGTCAGGAATTCCAGCTAGACAAGGTTAGTGGATACGTGACCCTGGCAGCATATTTCTCATGTTGCACAACCGTAAATCACCATGGAGCGTGCAAGGTCCTGGAGAATGAGGTCCCCTCACTCCAAAACATTGCTATCAAAACAAAATACCAGTCTCACAATTAGAATCTGTATACTAAAAGTTTTTCATGCATTCTAAGCATCAAACATGAATTCATTAAAATTATCAAAGACCACGAAGAACTTTGTGTTTTTTTAGTGATTGCTGGACCAGTACAACAAAACCAAATTATTAAGCCTTCAATAAGTATAGACAACATAGAGCAGAAATAGGAGATGATGAGATGAAGGAAAATATGTCAGTTCCCAAACCCTGAAACATTGTGTAGTCACTTGTGAACTGGAAGGCAGCCAGACATTCCTACCTTAGAAGACTCCTGTTAACAGCCATGTATGCTATCACAATTCACAGCATTTTGCTTACCAGTTGAATACCTAGCACAGGATGAAATTATTTCATTTAGACTTTCCATTATAAAGAAATACACCTGTAACTTAACTAATAAGCAGCCTGGTCAATAGCACCCAACACAGAGAGCCTGGATCTAAAAGGCACAGCAGGAGACAACTGTTATGCTGCAGGCAGTGCAGCTGTTGAATAAGCTCCAATAAACACCTGTAATGGGAACCTTGCTCAGGGAATAGCTATTGAATCAAAATGCCCCGGTTGGTGACACAGGCCTTGTATTACTGGTTACGTGCTGCTTTCAGTGTGAGGTGCAGGAGAGAAGTTCTAAACATTTGTGGTCATAGGAACACATAATACTTCACAGAAGCAGGACTTTGTGTTTAATTTACAGATACACAAGTCATGGTCACATGATGTTAACACATATTTTTATCTGAACTTGGTAAGAATTTCATTTCTTTAAATCCTTAATTTTAGACTGGCATGAGTTCTTTTAGGAGGGACTTGCTCATTCATGTAATATAAAGATATATTTATAATGATATTTCAAACCAACTAAGCTAAATGACATGTAGAAAGAAATGGAAGAAGCTTCTGTATGTGAACATTTAAACAACTTTCTATTATGCCAAAGGGAACATGTGTATGAATCCCTCTTTTCACTTCAGAAAGCACTTTGAAAAAAATCTCTTACTTTTTACAGCAAAAACCTGTTGGTTAAGAACTTTATGTAACAACAGTTTTGTAGTGTTAGACAAATCTCTCATAAGTATCCACACTTAGCACATAAAAAAGCAGTAACATAAACCTTAGGTTAAACAGTATAAGCCGGGTGTAAACAAGATTTTCAGAGAACTTCTGGTATCTCTTGCTTCCTTTTTTGTTAATATACTTACTGTACAGCCTTTTTTTTTTTTTTTCCTGTGAATAAGCCTGTTTGTACAGAAGTTCCAAGAAACCACTGTAACATAGCTGTTCATACAGGAAAACACACCACTGTGTCATTGGGAGTTGGCATCCCATGGTGCCAACCATACTCTTCTTCAAGCAGATAAAGCACAATTAATTCTACTGGGCTTCTCCCTTCTCTCCAACTCATTATCAGTGAGGAAGTGTGAGAACAGTATGGCTTAGCAATCTTCACTTTGCCTATGTCTTCATCATTGCCTTAGGATAAAACAGATAAAATGTTTTAATGCAGAACAAACCAAACACATTGAGTTTTCACAAACTCAAATGATTTGTGAGCTCTGTAGCAATGGCTACTAAGGTCTATTTTGTAGACATTGCCTAAAATTATTCAGTATCTATATAAGCAGAGCTGGTATATCGTGTGCAGTTTTGGAAAGCTGTATGTTGAGGCTCTCCTGTTTTGGGAAGGGTGTGTGTGTGTGTAAATTACTTTTGGTCTATAAAGAGAAGATACAGAATTTCTCTCTCTTGAGACAAATAGAATGATGCTTTTCCTTCTTCTAAACCACAGAATATATTTACATTTATGCTTATAATGACCAATACCTTACTCTACAAATCATCTCACTAGGGTTGAAGTCGCTATGATAAAGACTATCAGAAATGGAACCAAACTGTTCCTGATATATTCAGATGTGTAAAATCTACAAAGATGGAGCCATAAACTCCATCTCTGGGGTTGGTTTTTTCTCCTGACCTTGAAGAGGACATGGGGACAACAGAAATAAATATTTTCTTTTCTCCAAGGAAAAAAAGACTAAGCAATTCAGGCCACACAATTTTGTTTTGTGTAGCAAACTCTTAAGGGTGTTTAATCAGCTTATTCATCCGTGTTCTTCCTTCCTAACAATCACCTTAAAAGAGCAATCTAATAACAAAGAACACACACCATTTAACTAGTGAATTTTTGCTTACCTACCACAATATGGTTAGCATTAACTCACACATTTTGTATTTCTTCCCAGCTGTTGAGTGTGGGAATGGTATTCACTAAAATTTTTGTCTCCTCAGGCCTGTATATTTGTATATTCATAAAATTCCTGGTGTGCATCTTCTGTTAAGTGGTGCAAATAGCAATCAAAGCAACAGTAGCTAGTTCAGAGAAGGTTTATTGCACATGCTTTGGTTTTTCCTTATTTGAAAGGCTCTGTGATTTCACAGATTAAAAAAAATTAAAGGTCACTTCTTCCTGCAGCTTCATCCAAAATATCTGTGGAAAAATGCAGCACAAAGCCCTAGCTAAAAGGTCTTCACTAAACCAGGCAAAATGGAAAACCTGTAAACCTGTGAGACTTGTGCCCTACACAAAATGGGTAAGACAAATAATGAAAATGGAACTAAAAATATATTAGGTGTGATAAAATGGAACTATTTCAATGTGACTGTGAGAGACTGGGGTTGCAAACAGTTAAAGAAAAAGTTTTTTTGTATTTAACCTTCCTCCTAGGCTCCTGTAATCCATGCCAACATACTTCTAGTATTACTTTGTTAGGCAGTAACGTGAGAATGTGACAGTAAAACAGATGACCGGACATCCCATATTAGTTGCACTTAATAGCAAAGTATTTTGTTTCAAAGATTTGTTATATCAAGTCAGCTCTAGGTATTGCAGAAGAGACTGCTAGCACAGATCATAAATAAAATGGTTCTATCTCTATGAAATGCAAAGCAGTGAAGAAAGAACCTGCCTACTCTAACAATTTTAATGGCATTATTCAGCTAGCAAAATAACGTGAATTATAGACTTTTGCTTAAATGTGTATTTGTCTTGTAGGTTTTCTAGAACAGGCATAAAGTGTCAACAGTTCAATTTTTACAGGTGTTTACTTAGGTCATCTAAGCAGGTTCATCTTTCAGTTGTAAGATGCAGCACACACACAGGCACACTTCACATTTCTTGGCCATCAGAGCAATGTGCTGCAAACCAGCAGAAATCCAACAATTTTGATGCACAAACATTAGGGTAACTCTGCTAATTTATGCTACCTCTCTTGGCCCAGTAGGAAAAGCCTTGCTCTGCAGTGCTGTGACAGTGGCCTGTTTCTCTATGGAGGTGATGGCTGAATTACAATAAATGTAGAGGCAATCAGGAGCAGAAGAGTCTAGCAGAAGTTGGACTCAATTCTCAGAGTAACATCCTCCTTGACTTCAGAGCTGGGATCACATTAACCAAATCAAAGAGGGAACTTCACAAAAGACTTGGTTTTCTACCATGCTCTGTGAACTCTCTTGTATATTCAGGTGGACATCTTTCCTTCTCAGCTGCTTGTGCAACAAAGAACCTGGGTGCTTCCAAAGGCTGTCAGACAAGGAACATTCTCACCAGGGCACTTGGTGCCTCCAACACTTTGATTCCTGGTCAAAAAAAAGCCTGCATGCCATTCTTACCAGTTTTGGAGATGGCCATGGCCTGAACTAGAACATCATTTTTCCCTTCCAGAGCCATGTATTAAGATCTACTTGTGACAGCAACACAGGTTGCATATAATTCAGAAAAAAATACTATTAGGAAGCAAAGAAGATTCATTTTAAGTACTTGCATGTAAATTCTAACATTTGTAAGAAATGAAATTAGTTGTGAAATACAAACACTTGCATCTAGTCACAGACAATATGAGTGAGGAAAAGGAGGCAAAACAGATCTTCCCAAGTCTTACAGTCACCAAGGTTGTTATGTCCCCTCCTTTGCCACCAGCGCATGATGAAAAAAATGAAATGTCATGATGGAGGCAAAACCATAACAAGGTGCACCTAATTTAATCCTGTGAGCTAACAAACATTGCAACAATATTTACAATACAAATCAAAAAGTGGTGGTAAGATGAGGTGCAGCTAACTCGCAAGCAAGCAATCTTGCTGAAGTAGAAACTCTCTTTTTCCTGTTCTGAACAAACACTAACATGATGCCATCATAAAAATGATCAATGCCACAATATCAATTGAGTACTAATGAACTTGATCATTTTTTCCTGTTAGGAAAAATTGAAACAATATGTCACTTGAAACAACAAATTTCAGAGAACATTTTTAGATTAGTATTTAATTTGAAGATACAAGAGGAGTACATAAATGGTATCAAAAGGCAGGACACACTTAAGGGAATTAATTGAATTGTACATTTGCACCAAGATACCATCAGATCCAGCTGCTGTTGGACAAAATTAAGCAATGAAAAAGCGAATCCATTTTTTTCTGAAAGAAAAAAAGATGAAGAATAGGAAGAATCTTGTACCCTGTGAAAACATATTGATGATGATGATTCTAAAATATTTAAATGAACAGCAGAAAAATCTGAAGAATTATAACACCACTATTTGAAGTCAAGGAAGAAGAAAGAAGCTCATCAAAGAAGCGGAAAAGCCTTTGACATGGGAAGATGCTACTTCTGCTGAGTTTTCAGAAGATGTGATTAGAGCATGCCAGTGGCCAAGAATGCAGACAATAATACTCCCTAGCAGGTGCCAGAAAGTTCAGCCTCCTAAGGGCAGAGAAGTCTGGACTCTGAAGAGCTGCAAGGACTAAAATTTGCTGTATAAACAGCAGCAGGCACAAATGACTAATTTGCTTTTCTGTCTTCAGGAATAAACTACACCTAAAATTTTCTGTGTTGAAACATTTTTTAATTGATGAAAACAGCAGAAGTATTGCTTGCTGGTCAAATATCAATTTATTTTCATATGAAAGTGTAGCATGATTTTAGTACATTAACTATACCTATTTCTTTGCAATGAACAGTTTAGCCAAGATGCAACGATTTATTAATCAATTACCTCATGTCAATTACAGTAGCCACTAATATTTAATTAGGAGTTTAGATAAAACTGCCAGAAGAGAGGCTTAGAAAAACTGTGTGTGTGTTGGGGGTGGGGGGGGCATTCCTGGAACACAGCCCGTGCTTGCTAAAAGCCATCCAGAAGCCCACATGATGATATCCACCTCTTCAGAGCAACAAGGACAATGGATGGCAGGTATCAGCAGAGGATGAGGAGAATGGAACAAAAACCAGCAAACTGGGCAGAAGAGAGAGACAGATCTTGAGTTGTTAATCTTCCACATCGTCCACCTCCGGATCTGGATGGAGCCTGAACCAACTCTGCAGAAAACACATACTTTGCAAGTAGATCTGGTACCTCTGTTCTACATAAGAACTAAGAGGTATTTTAATTCCATTACAAATAAAACAATTAGTTCTTTGTAAATGACTAAACTTGACTGCCAGTGGAGTTAGAATGCCATGAAAAAACCCAACATATTGGGCAAGGCGCTGATGCTGGTTCCAGACACTCTACCCAGAATGGGTGAGTGAAAGAGTTGCATGAATTTAGAAGAAACATTATTACTAATTAGACTGCTTCAGATAATTGTAGCAGAATGTGGCTCTGCTTTAGCAACAGCAAAGTACAAGATCACATTTCTTCCTTTTAAAGGTGAACTTTAAAACGTTTTGAGAGGCAGTAAAGATTTTCATGTACGGTGTTAGAGCTTAACTCATACCTACTCATACAAGGAAAAATTAACATTGTTGACTATTAGGGGAAAAAGAACTTGAAATTTACTAAAACTGGCAGTTTCTTGTGTTTTAGGTTTATCGGAAATTTTAAAACTGTCAGTTTCGTGTGTTTGATGTCTACCAGAAATTCCTGAAACCGGCAGTTTTCTGTTTGGTAACTGCCAGTATTGAGAGCTACACCGACCCGTGTACCCTCACAGCTGACTGCTCTTCTCCCAGTTGGGAATGTACAGTCCAAATGTTATAACCAGACACTGGAGAAAGGCACAGAAAAGACTACAATATTATCTAGGAGAATTTATTGACTAAACGGTGATGGACACTCGTCATTAAGCCTGAGAGACAAGTCTGTAAAATGATTTTGTCATGAAGGTAGCGGTGGTCCAGACGGTGAATGCCGCTCCGGAGGTGTTTGCCTCGGCGACCATCCACTCCCTCACGGCTCCGTCCTGGCCGTCCGTACCCCCTGTGCCCGCAGGCCGGGCCTCCGCAGCCGCTTCCCGGGCTGGTGGCGGGAGGGAGCCCCCATCCCACCCCGTGCCGTCCCCTCAGCTGGAAGGGCGGGAAGCTCCTGAGGCCAGCGGGGACGCGGTGCCCCGTGCAGGGCCTTCTCTCCCGTCCTCATCCCCGCCCAGCAGAGGTGTCCAGGTAGCGGTGCCCCGCAGACGGGCGAGATGCACCTCACCTCACCTCGCCTCGCCTCGCCCTGCCCGGGCGTGCATACGAGGCGCATCATTTGAAACACATGCATTCACCCTTCCTTCCCCACCAGCGGCCGACGCAGCGCGGTG
>VXBC01001702.1:1432120-1443764 GCA_013399945.1 Ploceus nigricollis | reverse complement strand
GCCGGGCCAGCCCCGGGCACCGCCCGAACGAGGCACGGGCTGCGCTCGCACGGAGCGGGGTCGGCTCTGGGTCCCGGGGAGGGAGGGCACGATGAAACCGGGCGGGAGCGAGGCGGTACCGGGAAAGGCGGCAGCAGCAGCCGGGGCCCCCAGCGCCATCCCGCCGCTACCGGGCACGGACGGGAGTTCCTTCAGCAACACTTTCGCTCCCTCGAGTGTTTTCTTTATGAGACAGAGGAAACTCCCAGAAGGGACAAAATGCTGCCCCAGCGCATAAATGGAAATCAGCGAGAAATGTTTCTCCTCAGGGTTTCCACGTAATATGATAAAAAGCTTCTGCGAACGGAATTGTGATTTGTAAAGTGTCGGCAATGTGTAAAGTTTGTCACATTTATGTTATTGACAGAAGTGCTGCATGCTCAAGGTAACCTTTCACCAAACAGAGTGCTGTTTTGAGAAGATGCAAACTTAGAAAGCATGTTTGCAGTGCCAGCCACAGCAGCCTTATCTTGTCTGTAGTGTTCATGGATGCTATACAGGAAATCCCATGTTACAGGTTTTATTTGCACTAGAAGTGATACAGCAAAAGCAACTACGTAATAGATGTATATAAATTTAGGAGTATTCATGAAATACAGAGGTAAAGGCTTTAGTGAGCAGAAAGCTAACCACAGAGCTTTGTAAAACAGCTTCTCTGAGAGGCACAAGAGTAGAGCTGGATCTCCACTCAGTAGACCATACTCAACCTCTTATGAAATCTGCTGTGAAAGCTGGTTAGCAGATGCTACTTTTCCAGAAAGTTTGGTAGTACCAGTAAGAACATGCCTCAGGAAGAGGTGAGCATTATCTACAGTACCAAAGATCTTGTATATAGCAACATGTTAAAACAACTTGACTCTAAAATATCCAACATCTGTGAGAGCAAGCTGGTATAGACAGCAAGGTATGGAGAGAAAAGGAAAGAATTCCCCTGGCTTCAGTCCAGATTGATGGTGACCATATAGAAGAAATAGTACCCATTAATGGAATTTAACATAAGAAGTACTGGTGTTAGAGAGAAGGTAGTAGACACTTATTTATAAAAAAGTGAAAACAAAAGGTGCATAACCTGTCTATGAGACAATGGGGTCAGAGCAAGGGAGACTACAGTGGGAGAGTGATCAGTCTTCTGAAATGATGACAATTTCAATGCAAAATGCCCCAGCATTTTACAGCTCTCACTGTAAAGAAGATAGTACTCAAAAGGAGAGCTGTTGAATACTAGGCCAATGAGTTATTGGAAGAAACAGAAGAAAGCAGGCAGATCACTGTTAGAGGCAATTAAGGAACTCATGCAGAATACTGAGTGAATGGAACACTGCTATAATAAAGAGATACTGAGTCAGTTTTCAAATGATGAAAACCCTGTGCGGAAATTAAAAAAAAAAAAGAAGTCAGCAAGCTCAAAGCAAAAATGTGAAAGTGCTAAAGGGAGATGTATCAAAAAGGCAAAATATTTAAAAATAATCCTCTTCACTTGGAGAACCACCTCCTTCACCGACCTTGAGCAGCTGGCTGCTAAGTGGCTCAGCTGAATGAGAGTTTTGTGTGTTTATAGTTAAGAAACAGCAAGTAACGTTGCACACTGAGATTGTCATATAGAAGCATACATGCCTTTAGGTGAGTTTCTAGGACAGATCTGTGACTCCAAAGGAGCACTGAGCTGCTACAAAGGTAAAATCAGCCACTGATGTTCTCTCCCCTGCTCACCATTGCCATCATTGGCAGCGTCCATCCACACAAAGCCTGTAGAACCTTGATGCACACTGTGTTGCTGATACTGCTGTAATCCATGATATTATCTGAGAGCTACAAACTCAGACAATCTTGTCTGTCTAAACAGCTGTCCAGGCAGGCTTAGGATCAGTTGTGCCAAAATGTATACTTGCAGCTGCCTGTAGAGCTACTTTACAAAAATCCAACAAAAGCATCAGTACATGAACACTGGAGATCAACCTTAATTCTAGAAAGCAATTGAAAGCTGCATCTAATTAAAGTTTGTCTTTTTCTACAGTAATTTCTGAAAGATTATTTTAACTTTGGTTTTGTTTCTTGGTTCTCTATGGTAAAGAAAGGATAATACTATTTTCAGGAATATTTTTGTGGGAAACATTAAAGTTGTATGAATTTAGTATAAAGTTTTATAGAACACTGTAAATGAAAAAATAGGACTTATTGGAAAGGATGGAGAGAGTATCAAATATGTCCATCACGAATGAGGCAGAATTTCTATGTAAAACAGCATATATGTTCACAGACTTCAAATGAATGTCTGAATTATATGCACGAAAGGACCACATTAAAACTGAGCACACAACCGCATTTTTTATTTCACAACTTCTGAATCCTTGACTTTGCAACTTGTGTGGTATTGTTGTACTTGATGTTGCTTCCTTTGGATGTAATGAAACTACAGTTAGGACTGCTCTAATTTTTTTTACTTCAATAATTGTAGTTGTGTATCTGCCTCAAACTATGGCTCATGTCCCCTGTTCTTTAGCAGAGCTACTGAGAATGAAATTGTCTTGCTTCTTCATTCCTGTCTAGAAAGCAAACATCTGGATTATGTTATAGTGCCAGCTTTTCCCCTTCTGTTTTCTGAGGTTGAGGTGAGGTTTGGTGATCTCATGTGAAACCTATTCCTTTGGTGGCAGTGAGTGTGCTATCCTGGGGATATTTTATTGAGGTAGCTGTTGTGATTGCTTCATAAACATAAAAAATGAGATCAATTTGACTCATCAATCTAAACAAAACCTTGTATTCTTTCTGTTATTGTATTAGCTACTGAACAATTCAACTTGTTCAGAAAATGATGGGGTTTAGATAGCCATGACAAAATAACAAGCAGAGGGTTGCAAGTCTTCCACTCATGCATTAAGTATTATTTCAAACTGTGTCAATGGGTTGGATCAAAATGGATTTTAATTTGAAAATAAAAGTTTCACTGCTAATACAAAGCAAATGTACCAAATATAATTTTCTTTTTAATTTTCTTCTTAATTTTCAGAAGCTGTTTGGATAATTAAATAATGAGATGGATAGCGTGCAACAGGAACACATTTCTGCAAAGTCTCAACACTTTATGCTTGGATTTTCCATTTGAGGCAATCAGTCCCTGCAATATTTTATTGCCTCACAATTTTGCTTATGTTGTTTATATTACTAATGTAAAAAATCAGTGAGGTAGGAATGCTGTTGGAATATTATTTTTTTATTAGGGATGTTGTTATTTTTTTCTTTTCTTACAGATGGGGAACTGGGGCACAGCAAGACTGTAAGAATTTGACAGATGAATGGAGTACTGTACAATACATGTAAAGAGTGATCTTGCAGCATGGACTGGCTGCCTTTAGGCTATTTATTCATCAGTCAGTGCACAGCAGCTTCCAAAGTCTCCTTTTAGTACTGTGGGATTTGGATATAGTGTGCATACACACAGGCGTCAATATTATTTATAGATTAGTTCTGGTTAGAAAGATGCCACACTATCCATATAATAGAAAGCAAAACAGTAATGTTTCAGGAACTGTACCCTCACATGTTTAACAAACACATGGCTGCTGCCTGAACAGCTATCGGAGAGCAGCCAGCTTGCTGCACTTCACATTCTTACTCCCTGCTCAGGAACTGAGTGTCTTTGCCTACTCAGGAGACTTCTCCAAAGGAAGCAAACCCCTGTCAATTCACTCTTGTCAGTGTTCAGTTTCCTCAAAATTACTTCCCACATTTGGAATACTAGAGTGCTAAAAAGCAGAAGCCTGTGATAATCTGTGCTAACCTGGGAGAAGCCAAGCCCTTAAACCCTCAGTTTGAAATAACCAGTGTGACTCATTTGCCAGATATGCCTTATTACAAAGGATGGCAGCTTCTTTTTTATTTGGGGGATATGAAAGTTTGCACATGACCTGGCCATGTCTCTGGATTTGTGAAGCTCGAGTTTCCAAAAAGGTTGGAGCAGCAAAAAAAAATTGCTGTTGGACCTAAGTCATAGGTCAGGGATGCACGATGTATGCAATTATGGATTACATATGCAATTTATGTATGCAAAATTTGACTGTGTGGGACTTTGGAGGCCACTGGTCAGTCCTGCACACAGAGCTTCCAGCTTCCTAAATCCTGGCAAAAGCTGTAGAAAAAATGTTCTAAAAATAAAGCTAAAAAACTCTAGGTGATGTGTCCAATGATTGTCATCTGTCCATGCATATGGGTAGAACTCTTAGCTGAAATTTATGTTTTATTCTGCATTCAGAGTGGTTTTCCTTTGCTCAGATGCTGGCACAGACTTGTCCAGCCCAGTTTGCAAAAGATGCTGTTGCTCAGCCTGGTCTTAAAATATAACAAATATAACAAATATAACAAATATAAAATATAACAAAATATAACAAATATAACAAATACTTTCTTGCTTTTTTTTTAAAGTTCATTAGGTTTTTTACTATACATGGGTATTGCATCTTTTGTCTTAATGCCTTTAACTAAAATGGTGGCTATGAAAACTTTTTAAGAAATAATGATGTAAGATGCTCTTTGTTCATTATTTTAAACACAGAATGAGGACTATCTTTACTAGGCTGAAATCTTGTACCCCTCTTTATGTGAATCTGTGGTTTCATTATAGTCCCCTTGAAATAATTGGATTGCTGATAAAATAAAATGTGGCCTGAATAGGAAGAATATAATGTAGTGCCAACTCAAAACTGTGCAGTGTAACACATAAATGGTTAAGACTTATTTTTGGTTTTCCTGTAATTATTCATGTGTACATTGGACGTATATTTTAATAGAAACAGGTTCAGAGGGGAAAATAACGCCAGTATGGAACAGTGTTTATAGACCATCCACAAACAGAAGGAAAGAGAAGACCTGCCATTTAAAGAAAAAAAAAGTGCTGCACATACAAATCCTCAATCAGCAGGAATGGCATTAACAAAGGATTCATTTGAACGGATTAAGTGGCTTATCACAGCTGCCTGGTGAGTTTTACAGATCACTACATTTTTTAACCAGATTCACTGAGATATATTCTTAGCTATTAATTTAACAGTAATAAGAAATGCCTAGATGTTTGCAAAGTTGGAGTAATTTTGAAATAGGCTTCACTGTATCCTGTAGAATAGTACACAGCAGTCTGTATGCTATGGCTATACCTAATTTATCTTTCATAAAACTAGTAGACACCTTAATTCTTAGTAAAAATAATATTAGCATTAATAATATTTTTAAAGAATGCTTATTTTCGGTATTGCTGCAGAAATTTTGGGTTACCTTTTAATTTTAGTATATTTTTTTTGTAAACTTCACAAGCCATCACTAGCAATGGTTGGCATGGAGCTGGGCTTCCCTAGCAGCTACTCTGGAATCATGTGGCTGTTCTGAATGTGGCTTTCCTCTCTACTTTCTCTTGCCCTCTTTCTCTGAGCAAAAGAAAACAGCACCAGCTAACTGATTTTAGGGTAGATACAGATCATTCCCATCTCTACTCAGTCTTCACCTCATGGTGTCCATGGAGAAATCTGTCTGGAATGGTTCCCCTCTGGCCCTTTATAATTGTGGGATTGGAAAAAGGTTATAAGGGGGAGTTATCTTGACTTTTACATAGTCTTGTTCATGCCTATCTGTTTGTCCTCGGTCTCACAATCCCAAAAGACAAATATTTACAGCATGAGAGGCCATTTCTTGATGGTGTGCCCCCCCTATAAAAACACTATATAGTCACTCCAAACAGGACTTAATCATGTGTACACTTGATAACTTCTCACCTTCTACAAGCTAAATTTTTTGTGAAGGTTTGATGTTGTGAGTGTAGTTCTAATTCAGTTTTCTTCTCTTAAATCAGGTGTCTGCTGATTGTTTTTTCACCTCAAGGAATTGATGGGGTAAGTGACATTGATATTTACTTTAGGCAGGTGAGGGATAGAATGGTAGAGTTTAAACAAGTAGCACCACATGCACCAAAATGACCAATAGTTCTGTGGGAAAACTGTAATGTTCCTTTCCGTATTTCTGTGGTTCTGACTTTCCTTTCTGCTACTCACCTTATCTATTTTGCAATTTTATGCTCTGGATTTTCCTAGATTCTGGCTTCTTGAGGTGCTTTTGGAAAGCTGGAAGTAGAAAACCCTCCCTTGTTCACTGAGTCTGTCTCCTTCCTCATAAAGTCTCTTTAATGGTTCTGCAATATGGCACATGTCAATTCTAGCTTTCCATTCTGCTCTGTATGTTAGCCTAGATCTTAAATTGGCTTCTGTGGACAGTCCCATCTCTCTGAAGCCAAAATTTCACATATAATATAGTTTCAATATCTACTTTATTATCCTCCCTGTGCTGGCTTTCATATTACCCTTATGTTTGCAATGCCCTTGCCTTCTTTCAAGTCCAGCCTCTTTGTATTCTTTCAAATATTTAGAAGATTTTCTTTTGTAGAGACTTTTTTTATCCCCAAACTCATCCCTTTTTATTTGAACTGTTGAAGTTGGAAATATTTTTTTGAAAATAACTGTTCAATCAGAGGAAAGGATAATAGTTCTGTTATTGGAAACTTGTATTTTATTGACATTCCAGGAGAGGCAAGATTCTAACAACTATGTGAGAAACTGGTGCAGAGTAGATTAGTAATTTCATGGGAAATGCAGTGTGTGAAAGACAAGTAGTCTGTGAGAAAGACCATCATACCCTCTTGTTCTGAGGTTTGGGAATTCCAGATATTTTAAAAATGGTATAGAGAGAAAGAGCAGAATTTTTCCTCCTTATCTAATATTTGTCAGAGTTTTCTCCTTGAAACATTGAAGTATGAGCCTATAGTGTTCTGTTGGGTATTAAAACCAGTAACAAAACAATCTTGACCTTGATAATAACAAAAACCCACACTGAGGAAATATTTGTTTTATCACCATTTACTTGTTTACCTACATTATTCTTAAATCTTTTACCTCCTTGTTAAAATTCTTTTCAATATATCTTTGTTAATTTACACAGTTTTACTGAAAAAAATGTTATTTAATGGACATTCCAACTTAGTTTATAAGTGCATATGATGTGTGTTTATTACTACATTTGGAGAAATAGAAAAGAACAGTGAAATCATGTTCACCACACAGAAGATCTACTAAATTTACATATAATTGTGTTTTCATTTCCTCTTGATTTTTTTTTCTCATTGCAATTTGATGAAAAAAATCAGTAATTTCTTTGCTATTAAAAGGACAATAACAGAAATTTTTAAGACAAGAAATAAGTAAATTAATAGTAAGCAATGCATAATTAGACCATGCATATACTTAGTTTCATTTAATAGACAAGAATTAAATTCAAGGTTTTATCTCTGAGTGAAATTCTTGCTCCTTCACCTTGTTTTGCCTTTTATAATTTCATTGTAGTTGAACAATCTCCTAAAATAATGTGATGGATTACAAATTTTACATTATTGCTAATTAAATTCTGGTTCTGTTAAAATTTATTTCAGGTGCAGCTGGTTTCCTAAGTTATATTTGGCTGTAATATTTAGTGTTATGTAAAAGAACTTGTCGTTAATGTCTTCCACCTTCTACAGCAACAAGTGATAAGCTTTTACTTATTGCTTCTACCTTGCCAGCATGTTTATGTTGATGAGAGATCTTTTGCCTTGAAAATCATCTAATTAGCTAATATGTCCAGCTGACAATATTTGATGATGTAATTGTTGTCTGTTGTGCATTGATAAATCCATAACCTTTCAATTTTTAGGGAGGATATGCATATATTGATCCATGTGGGGGACAGGATTGTTCAATTTGTCGGTGCTTTCCAGAAAAAGGATCAAGGGTAAGTTGTGATTAGAACTAATGATAGCTACTGTTGTAAGTACTGTTCATTTTGTGCACATTGCTGTTCCTGAAAATCAACATGGTTGATAAATCAGTAAATCAATATTCAGGTATAAACACATCTGACAAACTAGCATAATTCTGTCACTGGCATCAAGTACAGCTGTCACTGAAGAAACCTAAGATTGTAAAGAATTTTGTTTCTAATTGGGTTTGTACTAATCATAGTACCTTTCTTGTATTAAGGATTCTTTGAAATCAGTCTAGGAATTAATGTAGATGTAATTCCTAATACATGTAAAGTATAGAAATCTCTACTTGTCTTCTACTAAGAGGCTGGTTGAAAGAGAATGTCCATGCCATTCTCTAGTTTTATGAGAACTTAGTTATTTCTTATTTGGGTTGAGTAACTCTTAAAATGTTTGTTTATCTTACTCACTTAAGATACTAACTTTAAAAAAATGCCAAATTCTCTTTGTCTTATGAATAATTATAAAACAACTCAGGCATTTTCACATTACATGCTAAAATTAGTAACTTGCTAATTGAAATTGGTAATTGCTAATTGAAATACATCCAGTGATGACTAGTTTATCTTGACTGTTCTTTCTCAGAATACATCTCTATATAGAGATAGCAAATAATATAAACTTTGTGTGAGGAAAAAACTTATATACATACAAAAGTTATATATACATATATATACATATGTATATACATGTCCTGATTGGTGATCAACTGAAAAATTGTCAGTGATGAAAAGTGTTTTCTAGCAAAGTACTGATGGTTAAGTTTAGGTTTAGGAAGGTTGAATATGGTGGATCAGTTTTGGAAGAGCCACATGCCCCATTTCTGTGTGTACAACCTGAGTTGCCAGAACAGCAAGACACACCTTTTTCTTCCTGTGCTTCTGCAGTTAGCTGCATGCTTTGCTGTGTCATGATCACTGCCCTGGTGTCCTTGGATCCTATCCTAATCCTCCAGGATTATGTCTATGTGAAAGTCCCCCATGCTGTAGGATTTTCATAATAGAGGCCTAGGATGTGTATATCTCTGTAACATTGTGCTAACAAAAGGGCATCCCAGGAAAAGTATTTTGACTGGTACCTCTGCAGTGTCTCTCAGTGCTACTGAACAGACTGTTTTGGATACCAAAAACCTGATCTCAAGTGTCATTTAAAAACAATTAACTTTCAAACTAGGGGGAATTTCCCTGATTTGGGCAACTCAGTTGCCTGGAAATTCTGAATTGCATGCTCATAATCAGTCAATAATAATTACCTCCTGCAGCTGTTGTAGCTCTTTCCTAGGCTGTCCTCATCACACATAAACTGTATTATGATTCATGCATTTGCAGTTAGTTTTCTAAATAATTCCAATGCACTGGACCTAAGTGCCAAATAGAAGTGTAATAAACATTTCAAAATTAATTGAATGTTGTTATGCAACTGTAAGTCTGAGAATTGTACCATTTTCTGAAAAAGCTCTGAAATAAGGATGTACATGTACCCTGATGGATAATGGATAAAGTATATCCAATGTAATATCTATTTAGATTTCATGCAGTCATTTATATTAATCAATATACTAGAAACAGTAGTACTCTTCAGACCCTACATGAAACAGGGCTTTACTAAACACTGCCTCACATAGATAACTGCACATATTTTCTATACTAATGTATAGTGATGAATAATTTTCTATAGGATTATTTAATCTTTTCTTTCATACTACAATTCTTCTGGTTTTTAAATTTTGCCATGTTCTTCTACACTCTGACACACTAACTGTGCTCTCCGAGCTTTTGTGGAGACTACCCATTACAAAATAAAAGATTGGTTTATCTTATTGTTAGCTTTCTAGAATGCAAAACATCTGCTTTATCTGCCTTTCTGTCTGCATCCTGCTCTGGGGCTGGTTCCTCAGAGTTTTGCATCTTCCTCCATCCTGTCTTGAAATTGTAAAAAATAAATGGTTATTAAAAGCCTCTGGCATTGTACAGTACACAGGCCTAAATATTCAGAACATTTGGTATTATGACTTTGCCTTCTATTTGCCCATTTGAAAATATTTCAAATTTCAACATCAAAAGCCTTCTTTATTATGAGTGGACAAGATAATGATAATTGAGGTTTAGCTAGAGAAAAGCTGATCATGGCAATAAGAAGATGAAATTGCCATGGCCATGAATGTATTGATACTGGGCAAGTTGAAAGAAAAGTAGAAGCTATTTGGTTCTACTTTCTTCAGCAAATAGCTGAACTTTCATTTAATAATTAAATAAAGCCATTATAGCTATGCATCAGTTGCTCTGTTAGGTTTTAGAAGAGCTTGTGTACCTGTCATTTTTAATTCTCTCAACCATATATAACTTTGTGCAAGAAATAGATTTGCACTCCTATTCTTTAGCAAGAAATCACTGAAAAAACATTTTAGTCACTACTGCTAGTAGCATATCATTACAATTGTTCACATCACAATAAAATTTTGACTTCTGTTCACTTGGGATTGCAGTCTTGTTGGAGTTAGTCTCTCATGATACTGTTCATCTTTTGATCTTATGTCACAACTCAAAAGGACTCTCTCTTCCACAGGACACCATTAAAATGTGCTGCTAAATCTCTTTGCCCATACTGTGTGCTATTATACCTAGACATTTCAGAACTGTAGAACAGCTAAATGAGGCAAAACATCATTAGTGAAATATGGCAGTAAGTGTTCTACGTGACTTCTTAGATTCTTTTTACCCTCTTCCTTTTTGGTAGGCCATAAAGTCTGTGATTTCAATTTTCATTAAAGACACAGTAAAACCTTTCCACCATTTTATCCTCTTTTTCTACATTGGAAAGTTGTTTCCTAGAAAACTCCTGCAGTGTTGTTTCACAGGCTTCCAAAAATGCTGGCTGCTCTAATAGAATTTAGATAGTTAAAAAAAATGTTTGCAGTTAGCACTGACCGATTGTAAACCTGTCCTGTGCTGACCCCAGAGTTTGATCCTATTCAATTCCCTTGGCTTTGTTTTTAGTTAAGTAGATTTGGGAAGCAAGCATCTATTCATGAGCCAACCTGATCTGGCTTCTATGGGGTCATGTGAAATGCCTGGATCAAAGTGAATAATAAATATAACTCAGCAGGACCAATGTTCATTCTTTTGCAGATGAAGCAAGAGGTTTATTTTTATCCTAGTGTAGGGGAGAATGCAGCAAACAGAAGTCTAAGAGGAGGGTTTTACACTTTCTGACACTTCAGATGTAAGGAGTAAGCATTCCCAAGAGATGCTGAGTCACTTGGGTGTCACAGGTAAGTTAGGAAGTCAGCTGGTATCAGTCACTGCAGGGCAAGAATGCACTGCCTTGGGGTAAGAATGAGCAAAGTTACCTGTGAGTAAGTCAATATTCTGGCACTGCTTCTCTTGTAACATCTCCCCGGTAGATCTTGTGAGTTGCCAAATTTCCTTAGTAGGTTCCATGGATTATTGAAGTTCAATTTACAGCACAGTGTAAACATATTTAAAATGCAATAACTCTGAAAGTTGTGCAAATTCTGTCTGTTTTGGGAAGTAAGAGGCATTTATTAAAACACACTTTTTTTGCATGTCAGTATGCAGTGGCAGTCTGTCATTCACATGGAATATCCAGTACTTGTATTTAAATTTTAAAGTTGCACACTCAGGAAATAAATATATAAAATCCTTCTGCTTGGTCTCAAATCCACTATCAGAGATGTATGTACACTGGCATCTGAGGAAATCTAGTTTTCTCCCATTATTTGCCTCCTAGTTGTTCATTTTTTCCCAGTACATT
>VXBC01001702.1:1312270-1423598 GCA_013399945.1 Ploceus nigricollis | reverse complement strand
TTAGTTTATTATCTTACTGTAAGGCTTTCATACCTTCTCTCTGTTAGTGCTCATGGGCAGCTCCTCACAACACTGACTCCTTTTCTCTTACTTCCGCACAGCTGGCTGACTTCTACCTGTCCCTAACACCAACACCTGACCCTTTCTGACCCTAGCAGCACATACTAACCCTTACTGTCCCTAACACAACTGCCTGACCCTAGATCTTCAGAGCAGCAGCACCAACTGATTCCAACTTCCCTGACTCTCTTCTCAGCTAGCTGACCCACTCTTTTATAACACCCATCCTTATTGGACCACCCTTATTGGACACAGCTGTGCCCTATTAAGGGCAGGCCTTATTGGACATAGCTGTGACCTATTAAAGGCACAGCTGTTCCTACTCTTTGGTAATTAGTACAGCTACAACTCCTCGGGGTAAGACTGACGTCTGCACGATCTCTATTCTTCTACAATCCATCCTCCCACAGGATGGCCTGGCCAGTCACCTGTTCAAAGGCTGGAAACCAAGAGAATTTTCCCAGCCTTTGCTCGTTTTTAAATATGTTTTTCCACAGAGGCGTGGTCAACTCTTTTAAGTGGTTTAACTGGGTGTCAATCTTCAAAACTAGCCAGCTGATTGGCTCTGCCAGGTCCCCACAGGGAACCACCCCTGCAGCCCATGGACTCCCCACAACTCAAAACCAGGCTTTGTTAAACCAGAACAACAGCCACAAGACCAGGACAACAGCCACAAGAAAGACTATAGCTAGAGAGCTAGAGTCTGTATTCTCTGAGAAGACGGAACATTACTTTTTCACTCAAGTGAGAACACGGTCTGGTCCTCTTAATCAGTGTTAATATAAGCCTGTTATATTTGCTATGCATCAAAAACCCCATATAAAAAAAAGACTTACCTCCTTTGTTCTACACCACAAAAAAATCTATTCAGAATAGAAGACATTTCTAATGCAAAAGAATATGAAACCTGCACCACTGTGAGAGGTCATCTCATTCACATCTGAGATATATTTGTTTCTGAACTTTTCTGTTAATTTAAAAAGTAATTTCCCATTAATCATGATGTATTTCTCATAAATATTAAACTGTCTTTCAGGGCCTCCCAGGAAGGGAAGGACCCAGAGGCAAGCATGGTTTGGACGGCTGCAATGGCTCGAGGGGAGACCCAGGATTTCCAGGAGAAAACGGTTATATGGGACCAAGAGGGCCTTATGTATGTGAAAGGCATTCCCACTGTGCATGTGCATTTCACCTCCAAGCTAACAGCTCTTAGACTGTGGCATCAGCTTTACAGTGCTGCACAGGGAATTCCCAGGAATTCTTATGCAGGTTAATGGGAGTGAAACACAGTGCCTTAACAGATTAAGCTTGAAAGTGAAATAAGCTTCTATATCCTTGAAGTACATATGGCTGCCTTGAGAATTAAATTCTGTCGTGTTTCCCCAGAATGTAGCCACTCCAGCTGAGAAGGAGTAGCTTGAAACCACCATACCATTCATTAGTACTTGAAATTTCTTAAAAGCATTACTAGTAGGGACATACATGAGATGACTTAAAAATAACTGGAAGGTTCAACAAGGCTAAGTCCTGTTACACTCCAAGATTTGGTACCACTTTTTTACACATATGTGCTCTGTGCACTCCTAGTCTTGCTCAGGCATGTATTTGTATATGCAGAGATCATTCCACAGTTTAAATGTTTGAAATTAGCACTTTAATATTTGTTTACTTTTTCTGGTACAATGGAAGGCACTTTAAAATTGTTTAAGTAGCTGTGTTAGCAGTACTCTACTACTGAAGATAGAAAGATTCTTGTCATTTAGGGAAGTAAGTTACTGTAGCTCCAAAGAAATTTTGCTGAACAGTTCTAGTCACCAGTCTGTGACTTTTTGTGGAAACAAGTTTCAGTTCTGAATAAGAGCTGATTAGCTGGTCTAACAGCTTCCCTGAAATTTTTTAAGCAACACAATAAAAACAACTGCACTTTACATGAAAAATCAAATATGTTTAGTGAGAGCTAAATAAAATGCTGAATTCAGCCATTAGAAAAATGTGGAGTGGGTGCAAGAGTGTAATGATGTTATCAAAGATAATAACAATTAGAATAAAATACAGTTTCATGCTATGAAAGACACATTATAAACTTACTAATAACCTCATTTGTTATATGTCTGAAAGTAACTTGTTACTTCTGCTGAAACTCTAATTTCACCTGTATTTTCTTACTTACTATGGTCTTCAAAATAGAGTTTTACTTCTTATAATTAGACAAGTGACAAAGGAAAAATGGAACATGGGACAGCATAAATCCTACCAATTTCAGGAGCATGCTCTTTGGGAGGCCTGGAAAAGTATTTGCAACCTACAAGAACAGGGAGACACAATAGGCATGTAGCCTTGGATTGCATACTAAAATTCCACTGCAAATTCATTTAGCTACCCAGAAAAACAACACATAGTAACCATGTTTCCTTGTGTGCAAGAATGCTCTTCCGACCTCTCTATGCAGATTGTTTGTTTTAAAATTGATTTGTTGTACCAGGTACTAACTTGACTGGACCTTACAGCCAACATTTTTATCTAATTCTTATTTATAACATTGTCCTGTATAATTTTATTTAACACCGTGTACATATACATCAGCTTTACTTCATTGACCTTGTTGGAAAATAAAGTAATTTCTATCTGTTAGGCCTTACCTAAGTCATGTAGAAGATAACAAACTGAATCTAACAAAAATGGTTTATTATACAAGAGACCACATGTAAAATAACTAAAGATAAAAACAACTTTTGATTTGTTTAATGTGTTCCCTAGCAGCTGTTGTTTACCTGTAATCTGTATCCAATCTACTGTAGCTATATCCAGCTGCAGACAGCTGTAATTATTCCTTTTACTGTACCATTCCAGGGAGAAATACCTTCCCTGTTTCATTCTGACTGCAGGATTTGGACAGCCAGTTTATGATATCATGAACACTGTACCAGTACAGTTTTAAAGCGGTTGACAGTGTCCCATTTTATTGAACTCAGTAGTCAGGTGGTTAACTTAGTTAAATTATATCCACTGTATTTGGATTTCAAATGGAAAAACTTCAGAAATAACATCTCTATATATCTGTTCTTCAGATATGTGCATATCATGCTCTTAACAGTAGATTGAGCATTGCAGTTAAATTTTGCAAAATAAATCATCTGTTCATGCTAACTCAGATTGAGTTTTTGAGGGTACTACAATTAGCAAGGTTTTATAAAGGACCCCACAGCAAGTACCATGGGAACTTAGTTCTTAAAATCCAGGGCTCTTAGGTATCAGATTTCTTTTATAAACTGAAACAGGTTTCCTAATAGATGGAAACATTGATGCTTTTATTTTTTTTATCTGTATGCAGTATCACTTTAAGTTCTTCTGAATCACACAATGAACTTTCATGGAAGGCAGAGTGCTAGGACTTAAAGCCACTGCCTCCCTGAAAGAAAAAGAAGGCACATTGATGCTAAGGGCAAGATTTGTGAAGATTATAGAATATTGAAGGACCCAAGTGCTAAGGAGCGCCTTAACAGAGCAGGAGTCCAGAAGCTCTGGGAACCTGGTTTGCTCAACTGTACAGAAGGTTTTGTTAGATAAAATGATCATTCATTATCCTAGTGGATTACCTTGTGATATAGGGGCACCAGAAAGTCACAGCCTGAGAAGTTATCATACATTCTCCATGAAAATGTAGGATATCAGTAAGTGGATCATGTTTTAAAAGACTCTTTTTCTTTAAAGGGAATTCCAGGGCAAAAAGGAGAAAAAGGAAATTCAGTGTATATTGTACATTTTGGAAAAGGACTTCCAGTAAGTATCTGATTGTGAAAAAATCATCTATTTGTAGGAAAACATGTATGGTAAATGTAATGGTTCCATTACTCCTCACTAGTTATAAAACTTAGTGCAAAAAAAAAAAAGAAATTAAAAACACATATACAACTCAAACTCAAAGAGCTAGTTTATGATCTTAATATCTGTAAAGTTAGAAAATACCCAGAAGAAAGCTTGAACTGGTTCATTTGCTAAATGATTGTCATTACAGGGAGAGAGAGGTGATCCAGGACCGCCTGGCATGCCTGTAAGTACAGTCAGTGGGTTCTATAACTGCGTTTTGTCTTGAAGATCTTAAATTTTTTCTCCTTAGTATGGTAAGAAATATTGGGGTTTCTCTCTGCCTGCCTTAAATAGCAGAATTCCAGAACAAAGTCTGAGAAACATCGAGTCTGTATAGTCTGTTCCCATGGCCAGTTCATGTTGGCTCAAAGGGAGTAGAAACAGACTGTCCTCACCTGCATTAGCTGTGTGTGGAGCAGCTGTTGCCCCGGTATTCACAGAATATTTTCTCTGTGAAATTCAAGATATGAAATCTTCTTCTACAGTATCTGATGGGTTTCCCAAGAATAAGTAGCACTCTATCATATTCCAGCCATAAGAACATGAAAGAAGAAGAGACAGTTTAATTTTTTTGCTGAATCACATTCTTGATGGCTTTGGGTTCCTCTTGTTATACCGCTCAAAAAGGCATTCATTGATGAATTGTATCAAGTCCCTTCACCGTAGCACAATAGCTGACAAAGTGAACTCTCCTTGCATTAATAACATAGAACTGTGCCTTGTCCAGTATTACCCAGAAGCTGGTGCTGGGCTGCTCTAGTCACAGGGAGATTTCAGGCATGGTGTAAGCTTTGGGCTGTGGGTGGAATCCAGTGGCCAGTAGGCTGAGTCCAAGGTGTTTTAGAGGGGCTGGGTTTGGGTAGAAAAGGGCAAATTCTTTCTGTGTTCACAAAAAGACTTTTTTCAATCTTTTCCAGGGACCTAGAGGGTCAAGAGGTACAACAGGCCCATCGGGATACCCAGGCCATCCAGGCTTGCCTGTAAGATCCCCACAGTTATACAGCCCTGCCTTAGGATATGCATCCATTCTTGTCTACCCATTTTAGAACTTGTCTTAATGTGAATCAAAGCCTACAAGTAATTTTTGAGGCAGATAATAAGATAGATTTTTGCTTTACCTTATGAGTTTGGAAGTTGAGGAGTATGTTCTTCCTTCCTATGTCTGCGTGAACATGTTTCATCCTGGCAGTCTGTGGTCATGGAGAAATGCTCCTAGTACTCTCTCCTTAACCCCTTTTCCCAAGACCAGCTGTGGGAGACAGGAAAGGAGGAAACCAGAGTTCAGCCCTCCTGAAAACAGTCACCGAGTGAAGTAAATTGCACTTTGGAATAAGTATACCCCAAGAGAAAATTCTACCTCCATGTCCTATGAGCAAGAGGAAATAATTTTCAAAACCTGTCTCTAAATCAGACCTACTGACTTGTCTTCATTCTCTTTTAAAGGGTATTCCAGGTTACCCTGGTTTGCCAGGTGAACAGGTAGGTAATAACTTATGAAGCTGTTAGTGAAATAATAATTTATACAACTTTTTGAAATGTTCCTTTTGTTTTATTTGTTATCAAGTTTTTTAAAAGAGTAACTTGATTAAACTCCAATGTTAATATTTTCTGATCATGCTGAAACTGTGTACATTCTTTATCAATTAGGGAAATCCAGGGATTGGAGTGGATGGACAAAAGGGGGAGCCGGTAAGAAAGCAAATAATATTAAATATATTATTGCTGTAGAGTTAGAAGAATAATAGAGTCTTGTTGAGTTCCCTGGAACCCATTCATTTGTGGCTTTGTGTCCTGCTAATCATGTTAGAACAGAAGAAGTTATTGAGTCAATTAATTCTGAGCAGAAGGAATTCCTTCAGTGAGCTGCATTCAGGAATCAAGCACATTCCAAAGATTTTGAAAAGCAACAATCAGTGTTACTTATGTTTACATACATTCTGAACAGACACTGTCTTGGTAATCACAACAGTATTTGTGGTTACTTAGTGACAGGGGCTGGACCAGATCAGTCCCTGAATCTCATCTCTTGCTAAGTGCAGAACAGATGTCAAGGAAAGGGTGTAAGAAGCACATAATAATAGTTCTTTACCAGTCTCCACTTCTATTAGCATATTCAGGATATATAGAACCAATGTGGAATATTTGATATTTCTTCTATGAATGGGTCCAATCAGTTCTTAGAATTTGTGCAAATGTCTAACATACACAACTTTCCACAGCAAATCAATAATTTCATTTCACATTCACAAAGTCTTGTGCTCAGAGGCTTTGGTCTAGAACATGAGAGACTGTATGTACACATAAGAGATTTGACAGTCCTGTAACTACTATCTCCACAGCAGATTTGGAGCAGGAGCCTGGCATTCTCATTTATTTCCTTAGCTGTAACATCGTTTTTAATGACTCAGGAGAATAGGAGATTAGATTGCCAACCTTACTCATCTGGGCAGATGGTAAAGAGGCTTACAGATCTCAGTGCAAACCTTTATCTGCAGGTAATTAGTACATTTTCAGTGAATACAGAAATATGTAGTGCTATGGTACAACAGGAAAACAAGCTGAGTGTCACTGAAATACTGCATGGAACATCTCTGCTGTTGCTTTGGCTTCCACAGGGTGACATTGGACTGCCTGGGCCGCCTGGGTCACCGCTGTTAGTTGGACCTCCTGGAGCTCAGCTGTTCAAAGGACAAAAGGTGTTAATCTGTCATCATATTTAACAGTGCTCAACTTGGCAAGTACAATCCTGTGATGTAATTTTTGCAAGGATGGCATAAGACATGCCTATCTTTCTGTAAGAAACCACCAGCTGCAGCAGAATCCTGTGTTCAGCACCCTTCCTACAAGCTTTCAGGAGAGGACACCTCACAAGTACTTTAGCTCATGTTCTGGAGGGAAGACTGTCTTGATGCAGAAAGGAGATACTGCCCTTGCTTTGGTTTTCTTCAGTTTTTGTCATTAGCAAATCATATTTCAGGCATCTTGGCAAATTTGATTACTGTGCTATTGAATCTCTTTGTGGCTTTTCACTAATACTTTACTTATTTAATACAATATAAATTTTGCATATCACTGGCAACTGTACTCCAATCTATAGTTTTGAACTAACCCTAACCCTTCTAGGGTGCTCTGTTTAATATAAAAATTAAGTGTGATTTTTTTGTCAATTTTTATTGCAAGTTTTATCAGAGAATCATGTTATTGTTTGGGTTGGAAAAGTCCTTAAAGATCAGCTAGCCCCAATCCTTCTGCCATGGGCAGGGACACCTTCCACTAGACCAAGCTGCTCAAAGCCTCATCCAAACTGGCCTTGAACATTTCCAAGAATGGGGCATCCACAACTTTCCTGAACAACTTGTACTTCTTCAAGATCACACCTACCATAGCTACAGCTGAGTGGCTTGGAACACTAGAATGTTTGTAACCCATGTTCTTTTTAAACAAAAACTGTGTTACAGAGCCCAATATTGTTACAGAGCCCTCTGCATCCTCAAGTCTGATTTCCTCAAATAGACACATGAAAAGGTGAAGTTGGCATCGCCAGCTCCTTGCAGCCTCAATTCAGGGAACCAGTAGATTTCACATGTTGGACCTTGGGCTTTGAGCATGCAAACAGCTGCTATACAGGTGTATGAGGAGAGGGAAAGGACCAAAAGAACCTCCATAAACTCCCCACTCCTGGGAAGTGGGATATTTGCTGCTCTACAACACAACACAATCGTGGTCACGTAAGCAGCCATTCAGACTGGGGCTGTGCTCAAAAGTGTAGATTTATGTTTGTGAGTACTTGCATCAAACCAAGAAGAGCAGCAAATTAAAAAAGGAACTACTGTCATACATGTTTGTAGGAACAAAGCCCTGATTTGCAGATCCTTGGAAGTGAAAAGATACATATATCTCTCTCCAGAGTCATTATGCTGGTTTGACAATGTTAACAGAAATAAAGATAAGTACATACATGTTTTTCTTGCTTTTCTTGTGTTCTGGACACCTAAAGAAATACACACCCAGTGCTTAAACAAATACCTTTTAACACTTCTAATTCAGAGTAGGACTTTAAAAAAGTTAAGCAGCACATAGGCATATCCTGCATATTAATATACACAAAAACTTTCCTTTTATATGTAGGGCCAAAAAGGATTACCTGGGGTAACAGGATACAGAGGGCCACGTGGACCTAAAGTAAGTAATGGGACTTTTTTTTTCCCCATGGTGCTGGCAAAGTCCTTGTGTGGTTATTTTGTTAAGCTTCTAAAGCACAGCATTTTTTGCTGTGAAATTTAGTCACCGCCTAAATCAGAGTGAAAGCAAAAATATTTCAGAACCCTTTGGAAAATCTTTCTGAGCCTGTTTTACACATACCTATTGAGTGTTGCCTGGTAGCAAAAAGTCAGTGTTGTTGCCAGTTGGGCTGTTGACATGATGGAGTGGAACTCTGAAGAAAATACAAGTACAGATTATTTTTCCTCAAGAAGAGAAACAGAGATGATCTGAATGTGTTCTTAATGGGACATGATGTATATTTACCACAGAAGGTTGAGGAAAGACTTCAACTTGACATTGTGGATATCCCCAAGGGTAGAGAAGGCAGAGTCACCTGTTTGGAGAGAGGCTTGCTTTTTACTGTCTATTCTACATTTCTTTTCTTTCTGTCAACATGATCGATTTAAACATTGAGGTGCCAGAAGAGGAAAATCCATAGGCAGGAAGCTGCCAGATCTCAGAAAAAATAAGGGAACTGGAGACAAAAGAATGACTCTAGTTTATGTTAAAAACTTATTTAGCTTTGTAGCAGAAGAGAAGAAACTAGAAGCATGAACATCACATTTCTGAGTTGTAAGTCTGGCACTTTTTCAGAAATTCATTTTCCATCATAAAAAGACCACTGTTACTTGGCACTGGAAAAGAGAACAAAGCTAATCTTTCCCTATCAGATTTACATTGAAAAAGATAGGCTTTATATGCATGCTCCAGTACTAGTTGTCTATGTAGATGATAATACATGCACTTGTTAGTCATAAGCAGGAACAGAGAAATCAACTGGAGCAGCTCAAATGATGCTCAAAACTTTAGGAAAAATATATACTAATTCAACTGCTGAAATAATATGAAGCTTAGAAAAGAGACCAGAGCAGGTTCCTCAAATAACTGGAGCTACTTAGGCACTGCTGGTGATGCTGTGTGAAGTCAGCCCCAGTGACTGAGCCTCACAAGTGAAACAAGATCCATCAATGTAATGTATACATTATTTAATAAACATGCACAAAAATTAAAATGTATGGCACACTTCACTGAGCATCTTGGTTAAAAAAACTATTTTGACTGCTCTAGGGCATACTTGGGAGAGGAGAAAAGGGTGAAAAAGGCCTTCCTGGATTCCCTGGATTACGGGTAAGAAAGTTGCACAATAAATTATATCACAAAATCACTGTAATTAGGCAGTTCAAGTTTGCAATTTCAAGAAAAACTTCAAGGATTTTTTAAACTAATCTGTCATGCTTCCTGTATAGGAGACTTGCCCTGGGACTTACCCTGTCTCAGACTTAAACATAAGCTCATACAGACTTTCCTTGGTTATCCTCTAAATATTTGGACCAGCACAAAGCTGCTCTGGAATAGCACAGTACTAACACAGTAATTTTAATGTTCTCTGTACGTGTTGATGGCAGTTTTTTACAGCAACTTTACTTGTGCTTGATTTGCCTAGCAGTGCTGAAGTGGAGCAGCATTCCACTATTGTGCTTGATGCAATATGGTAAAAAAAAATTAAGTGAAAACTTGACTGCCTTGCTTTGGTCTGTAGTTCTAATTTTTGTCCATTTCTCACAGAAACGATTTGCAAAAGCTTTGCAAAATTTTTGGAAGATATCCCAAGTAATATTTATCTATGTAACATTAACTATCAGCAGTTCTGAATAGGTTTAATTTTAAATAAGTTTTTACTGTTTTAGCTTACAGTCTACTTGCTTTTATTAGGGTCATCCTGGTTCTTACGGACCTGCAGGTTTTCCTGGAATGAAGGTATGAAGGCAGAAAATATAAGCAGCTCCCTGAACAGTGGGATCAATGAGATTTTGTTTTCTGTGGATTTGTGCAGATTTGGAATTTCCACATACTTCACAGCTCAGATTGCATTCCTTCTTTTCTCTTCTGCTACCTGTTGCCACAGAAGCTGTATGAAATCTGTGTCTTTGAATTTCTGCCACTCTGAAATTTGGCTGAAATTTGCTAATGGAATCTGAAGTTGCAAGGAGGAGGAAAAGTCAGTGGGACACACATACAGCATAATAGAAAAGCTATGCAGCATGTTAACTTTATTTTTTATGGTGACATTGCTTGTGTAATTTTGTGGTGCATGCATGTTTTGTTCATGTTTCTGGCTTGAGATATTCCAGTGATGCTAAGACTGCTAAATTTTACTTATGAACTTAGAACATCTTACTGGAATAAAGAACAATAGATGTATGTATATAGATCTATATCTTGCGCAACTCTAGTTAAGGTAGTGATCATGCTGTTCATAAATCACATCCATGTATAAATATTTGCCTCTAGAGTTATGTTCCAGGTGACTGTTTTATCTGCAAAAATACTTTTCACTTTGTTTTTCACTCCTGCCTACCTAAAGAGTTTGAGTACTGGCTGGATGAGTACATTAGAAAATCATAAAAAGAGAAGAGAGCTGATGTGCAGCTGCTTTCCATGCAGTAGTTAAAGAGAATCATTCAGCAAGCAGCAAACCTATTTCAGCTGTATTAAGCAGACAGTCTATCAGAGTCTGCTGGTATGTATTCCAGCTAATTCTGTGCCCCAGCTCCACTGAATCTGCTGAGCACTGTCTGAATAACCTGGCAATACATGCTGTGAATTTTCCAACACAGGAGAGTCTGTGAAACACCACCTCCTGTACAAACCCAGTGAATTCTCTGTGCACAAAATTGTAACATGACAGAACTGTATGACTAGGTTTTGCTCAATTAATTATGTCTTAAGAGATTAATCAATTTGTATTTATGTGATCCTTTCCAGGGTGAAACAGGAATTGCTGGTTTTCCTGGACAACCTGGCTATCCAGGCATACAGGTAAAAAAATGACCACACATTTCATACCCCACTCCCCTCTGTGCCAATATTTCCTCCCAAATGTACCCACTTATCAGGCCATTTCCCTTTATACAGTCATAATTTCTTTAAAGGTTTACTGTTTTCATGATAGTTATAGTTATTCATCACCATGGTAGTAAATAGCAATGTAAGAAAACATTCCTAGCTGGTGCAGGTGAGAGTGGAAATTCTATTTTACATACTATAGGAATTGTTAATCCCAATAGTTACCTGTAAGTATACCAGGATAGCTAGCTAATCCATGAATTGTGGTACTCTGCAAGGTATTCACAGTAGAGCTGCATTCCCCAGGGAGGCATGGGAGGTAAAGGAAGCTGCTATTTAGTTAATAGTATGATCCTGCAAACGAGGATGAAAACTGGCCCCAGATGAGGTGGCAAAATTCCATTCAGATGGGCCTGTTTGCATGATTTACCAAAATCTCTTGGCATGTGTTCAATCTGTTTACTTAAGTAATTGTTCCAAGATGTTTACCAGGATGGTAAGGAAATGAATTCCTTCACACCAGCTGTGTTTAAACATTTCCTACTTTGGCTCACTTAGATGACACTAACTGCCTTTTGTTTTACAATAGCTGCTGCTTTCCATTAGGTATTAGAACTGTGTCACAGCCCAGGGCTAAGCAGTAAAACAGGAAAATATTTAATGTGTGGCAGAGATGCTCAAAACAATTTCAGAAGACCCAGGTGTCAGTCTAGTGACATTTCAGGACAAAAGTTTATGGAATTTTCTTCCGCAGACTGCAGAACCAATGAAATTCTGACTACTGGATCATATTGTAATTCTGAGTAACAGCAAAGACTTGAGTGAAGGGAACTATTATATTTCCTATGGAATCCACAATGCTAAAGCACACTCAGAAGAAAAAAGCAGTTCTGGCTACTGGCCTAGAGGGAGCAAGGGAGCAGTGAGTCTAGCCAGGAGGGTAGGCCTAAGGAGTCCTGGGATCGGGTCCAAATGGTCAGCAGTGTATGAGCAAGAGGAGAAGTGAAATGCTGCAATGCAGAAGGTGGGTGAAAGAATCATCAGTAGAGACACCAAGGTTGAAAAAGCTCATTAAAGTTATTATCACAGTACAGAGGACAAAAACATTATTGCAGAAATTGTGATGCTAATGAACTTGGCTTAAATATTCTGGAATACAAAAGTCAAGGAGTGTTTATTTCCCTCTGAAATAATTTTTTTTAAAAAACTGCATATAAGCCACTGAATTTTCTTCAAGAGATTTGTACAAAATCACCTCTGTTATAAACTAAAGATTAAGATTGGAACATGCTCTACATAATCTGTGGTGACACAAAGAAGTGAACTGTGGCTGGTGCAAACTTGTCATAAGTAGTATACAGCTAAAGACACAGTAGAAAGCACACAAATATAAAGCAACAGACAGGTTTTCAAAGCATGTTTACAAATGAGAAAAAACAAACACATAAAGTAAATAAGTGAAAGTACAATAAAACCATCTGGCTTAGTCACAGACTTACTTTCTAATTTAGGACTGTCAGGAGAATGCTAGACCACCTTCTTCAGCCAAGATTTTAATTATGTGATCATACCTGGGGGGAAAAATTGCCCACAGATGTTACTTTTCATCCCCTTTGGCTGTTATCAATTTCACAACACAGTGATATCATTTAGATACTAATTAAACTGAACCATTGCATATCAGATTTAAACAGAAAATTCATTGCAGTCCAATACTCCCAAAATCTAGAATCAAATCTTAAGTGTTTTGTTGTTAAAAACTTCTCACCCTGATACACGTATTGTTTTAATTTGGGGCCTCATTAACAAACTTGAGAAAAGTCATGTTATAAACAGAATAGTGCATTCCTCAGACTCCATTGATTAGTCCACAGCCTGAGTACTACAAACAGTAAACAAAAACATGATCCATTGTTGGTAGGTTATCCTAGGGAAACGGTTGAAGTCCTGCAGTAATGAATCAGAAAGATGAAATTACAACTGCTAGTGCCCAGAGCAAAAGAAATCAAATCAAGTATAGACACAACTTAATAAAAAAGGATAACTAATACAGATATGCAGAATCCTGAGTGATTGCACAGATGCTGTAGTTTTGATTGGGAAACCATTGGAGAAATCTGATTATTCCTGAAAGGGGCAGACCTATCCAGACTGCATCAACTGTTCAGCTGGCCTCACCAGCTGTTGCTCATGATCCACTAAAAATCACATGCACTGAAGGAACAAGAATATGATTAAAACTTCTCCTGGGAATAGCCTGTCCTTGTGTAGATTTTTCTGAAACAAACATGTTCATAGAAAATCTAAGATGCATTCAGATTTAAGGTGTAGAGATTCAGAAAAAAAAAACCAAACAGTTGCATTGAAAGTAGATTTCATCTTTAAAAAATGCTGACTGTTGCTAAAAACAAAGAGTGGACTTCAAGGAATTGTTGCCATAGCTTTTGATGCCTAAGCCTGGATGCTGGCAACACAATTTTTTAAAAAAATAAACTGTTAGGAAGTTGATTCTCCTGAAGTTTTTATGGGAAGAGAAAACAGTATCAGTCAACAAAATAATCTAAAGAGATCTATGCCATTGTGTAGGAGTGTACCAATGGTGAAAACACAGCAAACAGGCAGGTGCCAGCCAGAGAGGGTCATTAGCCCTAACAGCCTAAAACCAGATTTTCAGAGACCACAACTGGAATTTATTACTTGAGATACCAAGAACAGACATGTTTGACATTGGCTCATTATTCTTCAGTTCCTTCTTGTGTTCTGGTTATGTTATTTTAAAATCAGCATGAAAATTATATAAGACTTGGGCCAAATACATCTATTATATAAATATTTATTTATCATCATTAAATTAATTTTAAAGCTCAAAATCCTTTCTAAATTTATCAGAGGAGGAAAAATGCTAGTTTTACTTTTTCTTTCCTGTCATATAGAAGGCTCTTCTGTGTCATTGGGAAAGACAAATCTATGTTCCTGTTTAAAAGAACTAAAGATGACACAAGGATATTTTTTCATTCTGCAAGATACAGTCAAAGGAAACAGGCCAGAGACCAAGAGGGCAGCAGCCAGTGACAGAACTGTCTAACTATTGTAGAGACACCATTTAAAAAAAAAAAAAAAGAGCCAAGAAAGAGGCCTAGAGGCCTTGTTTTCACTTGTGTAAGAATGGGTATCCAGTTCTCCTTGTCTGTGTCCTAAAAGGCCCTGGAGTCCAGTCTGGGAATGCAGCCTCACTGCGCAGTTCCCACATTGACATTCTTGTTTTCTTAGTTCCCATTTGCTGAAAAAGGAGAGCTGATTTCTAATCTACAAAGCAAAAGGTCTAATACAATTTGCCACATAAAAGGCTTCCCTAAAGTCCACTTCACTTGCAATTCTAAGTAGCAAAATCCAAGTTAATTTAGAAAACCTCCAAGCAGAAGTGATTTTCCTCACCATTAGCAAGCACTTTGATGTTTCCCTACTGCAGATGTTTTAAACTTCTTGTAAGAGCTTTGAGTATCTCTTACCATTGATAATAGCTGTTAGACAGTGAAACTGTTTTTCTTTTTATGCTTATCTGTCATAGAAGTAATTTCCTAATCCTGATATAGAATTTCTGTAATTTTTAATTACAGATTAGTTGTTAAATCAAAATATCTCAATTAAATGGATACTGATTTACTGTAGTTGAGTCATATTTGCAATAAATGAATGACATCAAATACAGCAGTCACATGTTCTGAAGAGTCAAATAGATATGTGTGATGGGTATATTACTGTTCAGCCACTGGTATCCTGAAAGATAATGATTATTTTAAATCTTTTTGCTTGGTTTTAAATGCTGCAAAGTGTCAAAATCAAGTTTCCTGGGTGGTGTGTGTCACATCCTTAAAAATCTCCCCACTGTTGAAATATTTAGTAACATTCTAGTACACCATATATTTGTATATTAAAAAAATTATTGTTGGACTCTTACAGGGGGATCCAGGAGAAAAAGGGCCCCCGGGTCCTCCTGGAGCTGTTGGAACTCCACTGCTTCCTATAAAAGGTTATATCTATTTTTGACTAGTCTTTGTGCTGTATAAAGTTCAGGACCTGTTTTGCTAAGTTGTGTGAAGTTGGTCACTAGGGGTGCAGGGGACAGAATCCTAAAATACTCCCAGTGGCCACAGGCTGTGTTTGTGGGTTTGGCCACATTTTTGTGTTTGTCTCGCTG
The DNA here is from genome assembly GCA_013399945.1 of Ploceus nigricollis. Lineage (NCBI taxonomy): Eukaryota > Metazoa > Chordata > Aves > Passeriformes > Ploceidae > Ploceus > Ploceus nigricollis. The sequence goes on along the minus strand of VXBC01001702.1, from coordinate 1,408,363 downwards.
ATCTTCCTGGAACTATGTTAAACATACAAGTGTCACATTAAGTGTTTGTGTGAAAGATCTTTGTGCATACAGGCACAACTAGATCTGAAGGACTCTCTCGTTCTTGGACCTAAGCATAGCTACAAAAAATCAATGAAAAATCAGCCCGTGCCTGTTAATGGACAGCAAATAAGAGCACCTGCCTTCCCACTGTCATTTAGGATTCCTGTTTTCAGTATTGCCACAACACACAGATTTTAGACTACAATCAAGCTTCCTGTTTGCAGGGGGAAAATCCTGGGACTAGTAACCCCAACAGAATACTTGTCAATTTATTACCTTCCTCCCTAAACCTCAGCCTGGGTTTTAATGTCCCAGCTCCCTTTATCCCCCTCTTACTCAACTAATTGATGAAAAGATGTGTGGAAGTTCTTACTTCATAGCAGGAAGCAGTAGGGAACAGCCAGGCCTGCTGCCTGCAAGGTTGTGCTTTTGCATCTAATACTTGGAGAGTTTGTCTTGTGAGAACATTTCAACAGAGAGCTCATCATAAATTGTATTTCTAGTGCAGCACTAGAAATTTCCTGTGATCACAGAAGTAAGTTATAACAAAACCCCAGTACAGCAGAACCTCCCCATTAGATAGGGGCCTTATCCTAAAATAAATTAAATTTTTTCCATAGACTTCCATGGTTTTCCTGCCCATACAACAAACAACTCCATGCTTAATATCTCGAGTAACATTCAGTCACGTGCATGGTGTGTGAGTGGATACAATCTTCAGAGAAAGAGGCCTTTAGAACAACAGAGAACAGAACTACTGCCAATATTTTATTTTTCCAGTTTAATGAAGCTGTTTGCATCTGATTCAGGTTTTCTTTATCAGTATGTAATTGCAATTTTAAATTTTGTTATTTGTAGCAATTTTGAAAATATACTTTTAAAAATCTGAATAATTTCAGCTAAGGTGATCCTGAAATGACCTCCCTGTGTGTACTGCTAAAGCACACAGCATGAAATCCATATTTATATTAAATGCTACATGTGTTTATTTTGGCCAAACATTTCTCTCAGCATTTTGTAATACATAGCACAAAGATACTTCTACAAAGTGATGAAGAGTTAAAAATGTGCTTGTGAAATGGGCTGGCATCCATAGAAAAATAACCAAATCCTCCCACCTTAAAATTAAATTGTTACACATTTTAAAATGCTTCATAAGTTATTTTACTCTTGTGTAGTTTCCAAATTGTAATTTTGGTTGCAGCTTAATTTAGATTTAAGCTGTTAATTCCATAAGGTGTTCAACTCACATGTTTCTGTAATTGTCTGTAGGTCCACGAGGAGATCCTGGATTTCCAGGTCCTGTTGGTGAAATGGGGTCAGTTGGACCAATTGGTCCTTCAGGCCTTCTAGGAAGACCAGGATATGATGGAACAAGTAAGAGATGTAGAGGATAAATGTGAACTATACACCAGAAGGAAAGAAAGCAGTTGAAAGAAAACTGTTCTTTGTTCTTACTTGATGCAAGTCACCAACTGCAAAGACTGTTCAGTAAAAATATTAACTCAGCACTTAAAAGCCAGAAAAAGAAACAAAATGATCCAAGCAGAACATTAGGAATGGCTAGAAAAGGAACAGAAGACAAGGGAGAATACCACCATGGTAAACCCATGGTATAACTGTCTGGAGTGCTGTGCTTAAAATTTCTGCTCTAGATCTCAAAAAGGTACAAAGGTATGTGCTGAGGATGGCTTTGCTCTGTATGAGGAGCTGGAGTAACTGGGATGTCTGGAAAAGAGATAATGGAGGAAAGGAGGAAAAGAAACATTTGAAGGCCTACAGCAGGAACCTCTTTTCTTGTGGATCCTGACAAACCTAAGGATTTGGATTCAAGCATTAGTTATATAGAAGCTGTTTTTCAGGGCAGTCCTGAATCGTCTGGAGTTTCCTCCTTGATATCTCACATTAATGCTGTATGGGCTGTTTACCTTTATTTTTTTTCAGGTCTTCCTGGCCTGCCAGGAGTAAGTGGGGCACCAGGACCTCAAGGTTTTCAAGGGGACCCTGGTTTGCCTGCAACAGGTGAATTAATCCCAGGAAGACCGGGATTTCCTGGACCACCAGGCCTACCAGGGCAGCCAGGAAGACAAGGCTTACCTGGACTACCCAGTAGGTTCAATAGCAATTCATATAACAAGGATAGAATTCTGCAGAGTAACAGATCCATTGTTTTTGTTGGTGCTACAGATACAGAGAAGTGAAAAGTGCATTTTGACAACTATTTCAAAGTTTACATGGGATTTTGAAACCATATTTTTCCTATTAGCTTTTGATCAGTGAGATTTCAAGATTTTCATAGTTTTCTGGGTGATTTAAACCCACAAAAGTAACACACATATTAAAATTTAAAATTAAAATGGTTAATTAGACCAAAGTTCTTTGGTCTAATACACCATTTTTTAACTGTTCAAGTTAAAAATACTGAGGAAGAAACCCAAGTCTGCATCTGTTAGAAAATAAAAAGTTCTAAGTAGAAAAAAATAGTGACAATGAGAAACAATGTGTCAACATCAACTCCAGCCATACTGTCTGTTGCAGTATAATCTATAAGCAACAACTTGTAAAGCATTTAATAAGATCTCTAACTTTTCATGTGAGAATAACAGGAGAAGGGAGAGGAGGTTACATGACCTAAGCTGTGGAAACATAAGCCTGATTTATACTGGCTGGAAAATTTGTTTTTTCAAAGGTGTAATCTGTACTGACAGAGGGATCCCTGGAGAACCTGGACCAAAAGGTCAGATTGGCCTTCCAGGAAGAAAAGGGGCAAAAGGAGAGAAGGGTAAGTTGGCCTAGATAACAACAATTTGATTATGAAACCTTTGCCAGGAGTGTCAAATCTAAATGGGCAAGAAGTGCATGATAACTTGGAGGTTGAGGCCCATCAAAGCACAGTTACATGGCCTGTTGGCTTTGGGGCTTCTGAGTCAGCAGAGTCCTGTTAGTGCAGAGTTACTCAGCATGTAAATGGAGACTGATAAGCCTCTCCAGGTGAGATAACATGAGATAAAATGGTCTAAATGTGCTGCACTACTCACACAGAAAAGAAAAATGACAGCATTTTTTTTTGTTAATAATTTTTCAGCTGTTTCAATGTAATTTTGACACTTTCGTGTAGGAAGTCAAGGCCTCTGCTCATGTGCTGCTGGTCCTCCTGGTCCCCGTGGTGTGCAAGGACCTCCAGGTACCCAAGGAAGGAAAGGCCAAATGGGATACCCTGGAAGACACGGAGAAAAGGGCGACCCAGGCTTAGCCGGTGCAGTGGGATCACCAGGGCTCCCTGTGAGTAGTTTTCATGAGCTTCAGTAAACAACATCAAGCTAACTCTCAACTCATGAGGCATTTAAGCAGAAGGGTTGAGAAAGTGCCCTGGAAAACTATCTGGAACTTTTATGTACTTTAGCTTATTACAGTCTAGTGAAACAAGCTTTTACTTTTGGGAGTACACTTAGTTTCTTTAATGTGCTTCATATAGTTTATCTTAGTCCCCACAGTGAACAGTAATTCAAAACACCACTTAATCTAACTGCTTTAGGAATACAGTATATGAAAATTTATTGGTCCTGCTGTGATTTTGATCTACTTCTTCTGGTCTGACATATGGAATGTACATCCAGGATGCTGCATGACAAAATAATGCCAAATAGAAGTTTTTTTAAATACACTTTCTTGTGTGTGAGAGGGTTTTCTTTGAAAATATAGGTAGATATGCCCTGCTTTATAACTGTTGCATTATGGTTGGGTTTTTGGGTTGTTTAGATGGGTTTTTGTGTCTTTTTTTGTTGTTCTTGGTTGGTTTTTATCTTTTTTTGAGATTTCGGTTTGTTTTAATAGCAGAACAGTTTGTTCATGTAAAGAATTGCTTAAAAGTTTCCAGAACATGTTCTTTCAAAAGAAAAAAAAAGTAAACAAATCCACTGTGAGTCTGAGAGGAGGAGGTGGAAGGGCTTTCATTCAAGTTCCAATTGTTTCATTAGAAGATTTACATTTGCTCTCTTTTTTTATCTTGAAACCCTATCACCTGAGATGTATGTGAGATTCTAATGTTTTTGTTACTTTTGAGAGTATCTTTTAGCCCTTGTGGCTCTGAAGTAAGGCTTGAAGCCTTGTCCTGAACTTTGCTGTTCTTAGGTTACTTAATTGAGAAACAAGGACAAAGTAATCACTTTGGAAGGAAATAATTCACTTCAGTACAGAAGTGCTTTGGTCTAATGGACCATTTTTCTCCATTTTTCTGCTCTCTTTTCTTCCCAAGTATTTAATTTTCTTTTCAGACACTAAAAACTCATCACTGCCTACTTGAAGATCTAGACATTGTAACAAATAGTTACTTCTAGTTTCAGATACACATTTTTCAGAAGTCTGCTGCCTGATTGAAAATTGTCAATCACATTATAAACTGGTTTTTCTCCACCTGGTTTTAAAGGAAAGATTTTGAGTAACAGAGGAAGCTGCCTATATAATACCCCAGTTTTTGTACCTTAGTGGCCTATTACTTCTGTGTAAATTTCACATGGTTGTCTTGATCCACATATACTGTTGCAAAATCAGACCTTGACCAAAGATGATATGAATAGTGCACCCTGCTTGGACAGCTGAAAACAAAAATCAGCATAAAAATGTAGAAAAGTATTTATTTTCCCCTCTAAACCTGTCAAGCCATATATTCATCTAAGAATATAATGTACCTAACTAGATGAAATTTTTTATTGTTGGCTTTGTGGATTTTCATTCAGAAAAAAAAGCATCACTTACTTCCTGCTGTGTTCACTTCTGGGAGGACAGCCTCATCCAGCAGTCACCACCCTCCAGAGATTCCCTTCCTCAGTGGGTTGTGGGTTGAAGTCTGCAGTGGGAAGAGTTAATGAATCATTTGTCTCTTGATATCCTTACATTTGCAGTCCCACATCTGTGCAGCTGTGGGCCCAGTGCTCTGGCATTACAATTTTTTTCAGTTGTTGTAGTGGTTTTGGTTTGCCAATTTGAGATTTCCCAGGGTTTATTCATTTTTAACATGTGTGTTCACAGAGATGTGTTCAGCTTTCTAGTGGTTTAACAAAGTGTCAGTATTCAAAATGAGTCACTGATTGGTGTTTTTAGGCAGGGAGGAAGCTCTCAGCAGCTCCTCTCAGAAAAATAATTTCCTTGGGTAGCTTCTTCCCTCCTCAGCAAACGTCAATTAATGCAAAACCAGCACAGTTGTGCATCTGTGCATGTGGCAGAGTCCGCCTGAAAAGACCACATGCCATTCACACTCCCCTTTTTGACTATCAAAAGAGACCAGTGCCTCCTTTTGGTTACTTTAACTGGTCTTTTTTGGGGAAACCATACAAGAGATATCTATCTAATTTTCCCTTCAATTCCCACTTTGATTTCTAGCTGGAGATAACTGACAACACTTTTCTTTGTCAATGATAAGGGGACTCCTGGTTCTGCTGGACAGCATGGAGAGAAAGGAGAGAAGGGTGATCCAGGAAGAGTTATAATAAAAGGTAAACACACATTTTACCATTAACCTTTTTGTTTTCCTGTACAATGTCTAGGCAATAGTGTGAGAAAAACATTAATTTACTCTTTACTAAATCTATTAGCTCAGTAAGTTACTGAAACCTAGAGGGCATATATATCCAAACTGCTCTCTTGGTACCATCTCTTCTTGCTAAACACAAGATCAACACAGTGCTTTGTGGTTTTTTTCTCTATAGTTGAGCCATAAAACAGTTTTAACAGCATGTTATTAATGCAAACAAATGAATTTTCATGTCATGCATTTGATAATTGGGGTCTTCCAGAGGTCTGTATAGCAAAGACTAAGCAGAATACTAATACTGTGAAATCATGAAGAAATATTACTGAACAGAAGCCACCTCCTGAACTGTCATATACCAATACCATAGCTGTTATCTCAAATTAGGCCACCAACATCCTTCTTGGGAAAACCTCAGTCTCAATGACTATTCAGATTCCTCTCCTATTTCTAAAATTATTCTTGACCAGGCATTGAAGAGAAACAATAGGCCACCAGTTGCACAACTGGAATTCTTGTAATTAAATAGATCAAAACCTCTCCACAGTTATGGTTATGATTTAAAAAAGCAAAAGAAAAAGAGAACAATAAATTACAGCAATCTGATGGCAAAGCTTAGTTAGAAAGGCTAAAATAGTTATTCACAGAAGATTCTTATTGTTTATAAAATGTTAGCTTAGCTTTGGATGCCTGTGGGTTTTTTACAGATGTTGGAACAGGGGAAAACATTTGCTTTTATTTGCAAAGGATTTCTTGACACAGCAGAATGAATCTTTGTGTTAGAATAGTTTTACTGTCCTTGATGCAAAAGTTACTTTCTCATAAATACTGGTGCAAGAGAAAACCACATAGGAAAAAAACCAAAAACCTTTGGGGAATATTGATGCAAATATTCTGTATCATATGGCACTGCTATATCCTGACTTCACTGAAATCAAGAATAAATCTGTGATGTGTTTCAATGGTCAAATATTTTAACTCTATGTATAGCACAGACAAAAGCCACATCCCTGTGGTGCCTGTGAACATGTCTTTTACAGGAAGACCAAGTTGTTCCATCAGGTATCCAACTACAAACTGCCTTCCTAAGCCTAAAATGCCTCGTTAAGAAATGTGAATTCAGGGACTGGGAATTATCTTGAAGATAGGATCAATGGTTACCCAGCATTTCTTTAAGCGGAAATACCTCCTCCCCCTAAAATTACTGCAAATATTTTTTTTTTCCCAAAAAAATATTTTAAGGATTAAAAGGTGAAAGAGGAGCTACTGGGCTTCCAGGATTTCCAGGCCAAAGAGGTCTTGATGGCAGAGATGGGGAACTAGGATTGCCAGGGGAAAAAGGAGCTGAGGTATGTTTGACTTCCCCAGACTTTTTCCATTTCAATTAACATATTATCTTATGAAAAAAAATTAAAAATTGGTTTCTTGTAAGTATTCCTGTTTATTTTGGTACTCCTGATTATAATCTCTGCATATACTGTGTGCCAATATTATGGGGTCAGAAAACAAAAAATACACAAACCCCTTTATTCCTGTTGCCTTTGAATATTTAAAAATACTAATGTCATCCATGTAGTCTTTCCATTGTGAAACTGTTTCTCCAGATAATTCTCTAACATGCTTTTTCATAATCCAAGAGAGGAGAGAAATTAGCTCTTGTTACTTCTTACCAAGAATTTTATTTCAGGGCGATTCTGGAGTAGCCATTCCTGGTGATAAAGGATTCCCTGGGCTCCCAGGACCTCCTGGGGCAAAAGGCCAGATGGGATTGCCTGGTCTGGGGCTTCCTGGGTCTCCAGGAGCCAGAGGTAGCCCTGGAGACTTTGGTGATATGGGTAATGTTGGGCCACCTGGTCCAAAAGGCCAGAAAGGTAACTTTGAATGTTTATGTTAAGAATGAAATAACAAAATACATGTTTAGATGTTTGGTGGCTTCATTATGGTTTAATATGTATCATATATTATATTAATGTATTATTCTATATGTATACCTATATGTATACATATAGTGCTATTCATTTAGAGTGAAAATAATAGTAATGTATAGGAAAACACAATTTATACTTAAAGCTTGGCCTGTTTTTTTTGGTTATAAAAATGCTTAGCAAAAAAATCTAGACTGAAAGCTGTAGATAGAATTAAAAAGAAAATATTATTTCTTTCTTGTAATAGAGAGTACTGTAAAACAAATTGCCAGGACAATTTAAAAAACTTTGTCCTTAAAAATACAACTGTATTACAGCAATTTGAAATATCACCAATGTTCCATAGGAAGTATCAGGAAAAATATATTTTAAGATTCCCCATCAAAACTTCAGTAACATGGAAATAACAATGTGCATAAACAGTCACTGCATGTTTGCACATGTGGTTGGGTAGTTCCCCAGAAATATTACAGTAAGTGTTCAGACTCCAGTTAATCTAAAGTCAAATACACCAGTTTCTTCTCCCTCTTGCTTCAGGTGAAACTGTCTGCATTACATCACCATATCCTGGAAATCCAGGTCCCCCAGGTTTTAAAGGTGTTCAAGGTATGTTTAGGCATAGAAGAATTTTTGATTTATACTGAAATGGAGTTTTAAGTTGCTAATTAAAGAAAAGAGGCTATCCTAAAAAGTTACACTATTCTAGTTTTTCAAGAAAATACGTGTTTCAAAATGTAAAACTGCAAATAAACAGGAATGTACTCCCTAACAGAATCAAGGGCCAGACAGCTGCAGTTTGCACCATCAGAAGGTGTGCATGCAGCCTCCATGGAAATAATTAAATCAAGGTAGCTTCAAACTCTGTCCTGCCTCAATGAAAATGCATGAGAGAGTCTGTAAAATATGGCTGGGGTTGGGTAAGGCCTAGATGTACATATGTACCAGGAGAAAGAGATGTGCAAGGCAAAGATATGCTGCAAGTCTGTAATTTCTAAAACTCTATTGCTCATGGCAACTTGAAATTGAGCCCTAAAATCTCAATACTTATCAACATTACTTCAACTTATTCAATTTATATTCAAAGAACTCACCCAGGAACTGATGTGATCACCTCCAAGACATTTGAAATATCCAAGCAAATTCAGAAGAAATGGAGAGAGTGGATTTTCAAGCTGTGTAACACAGCTCCCTGACATCAGTGTTGTGGGTGGGAGCAAAAATTTATACAGACATGAATGTACTGAGCTCATCTGCACCATTCCAGAAGCAGGATATAGCAGAGGAAAGTATAAGAACTTGAGCTGACACCTGTCATTCACTAGGTTAATACTGTTCATGGCCTGTAACATTAAAATGTTGTAGGAAATACTTTTTCCTAATTGACACTGGTGATTTGCAGTCTGCTGTTAATGGAATAGGGAACATGTTCATTTAGAGAAGCAGCAACCATGCACTTGTTTATGACTTTGGCAGTGGCTCTTGCCCAAAGTGTTAGAAGCAGATGAAATGAGCTTGTTTTCAAGGTATGTGAATTTGCATGGAATAAAGATAAAATCCTGAGCTCGCACATTTTAGTGCTCTGACAGCCTTTTTATGTATTTCCCTTTTATTTCCAGGACAAAAGGGTTTAAAAGGACTCCCTGGGCATCCTGGACCAAATGGCTTTGATGGGCAAAAAGGCCATCGAGGAAGGCCAGGAGCAGGAATCCCTGGGCCAGAAGGTGAATTGTGCTTTCCCTAATTTGGGAGAGCTGCTGGTCAAGTTGTAATGCAGACAAAGGTAGGGTAGGGTAAAGTAGAATTGAATTGAAATGAATAGTTCAGTGTCCAGAGAGCACTGAACCAGACAAGAGTGACAGTACTCAAGACAGATGCTGCCCCAAAGAAAACCCCTGTCACTTCCCACGGGAATTACCTCCTTCAATCTTCATGTATCATTAGCTATAAATAAGAATCACAAAATTTAATTTATGATGTTATTTTTCTTTGCAAGGTGACAATTTAAATCTGGCTAAATTTGGACTAAAATTTTGCACAGTTTGGGGGGGCGGGGGGTGGGGAACAAAACAAAAAGCCCTGAACACCTCCTGAATTAAGCTTTATTTGAATTTAAAAATCATATCAACAGGCTTTCGAGGCACAGCTGGTGATCCTGGTGATGAAGGTGAAAGAGGACCTACAATTGATGGCAAAAGCGGCCTTCCAGGTCCACCTGGCACAGATGGTCAGAAAGGTCTTCCAGGTGACACCACGTACGGCCCTCCAGGAATCCCAGGCAACAGAGGACTGCCAGGACCCCCTGGTGCACAGGGAGCAAGGGGTAATCCAGGCATTCCTGGACTTCAAGGTATGGGCCAGTTTCTGTGAAACACTTCTACATGTTCAAAGGACAAAATCTGAGCAAAGGTGCTCCTGATTCAGAGAAAACTTCCTCTCACTCAGATCCATAATGGTGACTGTTAACAGTACTCCCTGTTTTTACATTTACATTTTGCTGTTTGCTGCAGTGATGTCTCCACAGCACCACATCCTTCCCACCCCATAGAGGATATTGCTGTTTCCTTTTACAGGTGTTCCTTTTGCCTGGCCCTAAGCACGTGCACCCATCCTTCAGTGCAGGGAACACCGACAGAACTGAGCCAGTGCTGTGCACCTGCTGCAGGCCAGTGAGCTACTCCCATTCTGCTCCTACACATCAGAAACTCTTCTGTACCTATAGATGAGGGTTGAATTTGTATTTGCTCCTTAAAAAAAGAAGTTCTCCACAACAGCCAATTCTAAATTGCAGAAAAGCATTACTTTTCAAAAACTATTCAGAAACTAGAGGACAAATAAGATACTATAGTAACCGAATATGTACCTTTCAAAATTAAAACTAGGAATTTTGAGGGACAGTGAGTAATGGAACTAACAATTTTTTTTCCAGGACAACCTGGTACCCCAGGATTTCCAGGTGCCAAGGGTTTTAGAGGCCCAGAAGGTGATGTAGGAGCACCAGGCTGTCCAGGCTTCCCTGGCTCACCATGTGTCCCAGGCTTACCAGGACCACCTGGACTCAGAGGTGTCATGGGCCTGCCAGGACCTCAAGGTACACAACAGCCAGCAGGTTGCCTCACAGCTCTAAGCTTTGCACATATTTTCTGCCAGATTTCATCACATGATTTTTGTGGCTGCATGACAAATGTTGCCATGGGGACTGCTCATTACTGGGGGTGTACATTATGTTTTGCACATTTCTTTAAGCTCAAGGAATGTAGACTGTGCATCTCAGGTGTATCCCAACTTCCTTTCCCATGCTGTTCCTTAACTGGCCAAATCACAGTGAGTTCACTATAAATAATAAACAAAGAGTTGTTTCTTATCTATTGTCCTGAGTAACTTAACTGAGCTCCTATCACTACTGTGATGGCTTTATCTTCCTTATTCTTCAATGGAAGTATTATTTAGGAAGAGCTAGGAGACACATCTATCAGAAGTATTTACAAATTAGTAGGGATTTTTCACAGTGCTCTCCTATTGTCTGTCATTAAAGAAATACAAGAAAACAAACATTCCAATTGAAAAATCTAGGTAGGGTGAGGACTCCAACATAGTAAAAAAAAGGTTTCAACTTATTTTGCCATGTTTGATGATCTTCAAATCTATACCAAATCTATCACTTTCTACTTTTTATATACAATTGCTTAACTTTTGCCTGCATTTACATACATAGATTAAAGCTCTCTTTCTCAGGCTTACCAGGCTTTAAAGGTCAGAGGGGAGACAGGGGCCTGGCTGGGCCACCTGGAATCAAAGGTCGCAAAGGCTCTCTGGGCTCACGAGGTCTCCCAGGTCCTCCAGGCTCACGAGGTCCCCCAGGACTTCCAGGCAATAAAGGACCCGTTGGCTTCCCAGGAGAAACAGGTATGTTAAATATCCTGCAGACCACCTCACCTATAAGTTCCCTTGTAGAGGGAGCCCTTTTTACTGCTGTTAAGGTTAGGAAGTACTTTGCACCCACCTCCCTTTCCAGCTTCAAGGATAAGACTGCAGCAGGGTAGAGTCAATAACCATAGCACCATCCCTTGTTCTTTCTCATATGATAAAAAACAAAGGGATGAATATAGTTTGATGCATCTTGGTGCATCCTGGTGCTTTAGTTGTTTTACAACACTGACATGTTACTATATATTATTTCCTGGCTATTTGTAATAGGTTGTAATATGCTATAGTAAGAGGAATATGTTTAGGGTTAACAGAATCCCTTGGGTGGCAGTCCTGAGGGCAAATGAGTCCAGGAAGGCTGAACATTCTTCAAGAAGGAAATTTTTAAGGCATGGGAACAGGCCATCCCATACACTGAAAGACGAGCCAGGGAGGAAGATGAGCAGCTGGGCTGAACAGAGCTTTAGCTGAACTCAGGAAAAAAGAGAGAGGGTATGAAGTTTGGAAGAAGGGACCGGCAACTCAGGAGGACAAGGGTGTCTTAGGGTTATGGGGGGAGAAAATCAAAAGGCCCAAAGTGCAACCAGAAGTCAATCTGGCTACTGCTGCAAAAGACAAGAAAAATGTTTCTATAAATACATTAGCAGCAAAAGGAGGGATAAGGAGAATCTCCATCCTTTATTGGAAACATAGTGACAAAGGAAGAGGAATAGGCTGAGGTACTTAATGCCTTCTTTGCCTCAGTCTTTATTGGCAAGCCCAACTGTTCTCTGAGTACCAGCCTCCTGAGCTGGAGGGCAGGGACAGGGAGCAGAATGAAGCCCCCATAATCCAGTAGCCACATGCAGGATCTGGGGGTGTGTTGGGGATAACTGCTTTAGGAGTAAGGGTAGCCTAAATCTTCAGGGGCTGACTGCAGGTAGGGGGAGGCAATTTGCTTCAGTGGAATCAGGGTTTCAAGAGAAGTTTGACCGTGGCATGAAGCCATGCTCCAACTAATGGTTCTCTAGTTCTGCTGATTTCCTAAAAAGTTCTTCTCAACATCCTGTTTTTGCTTTATATTATTCCTTAGAATATGACAGCAGCAGTATAAGCAGACTTAACATGTAAATAAAGCATTTCATATTACCAGGAAGCAAAGGCATTCAAGGACCCCAGGGATTCCCAGGACTCCCAGGAATACAAGGCCCAATGGGAATCTTTGGTGTAAAAGGTGAAGAAGGAAAAATGGGTCTACCTGGGCCTAGTGGAGAATGTGGAGATATGGGAATAAAAGGTTTGTAAAAATCCACTTCACTCTGTAGTTATATTGTTGCTATGTTTAGTTTTGTTACTACTGTGTTAAAAATCTGTTTAATTTTTTATAGGAAAGAGAATAATCATCTGCAAGATGCAATCACAGGCAGCTCAAAATTGCCGTCTTGCATAATTTCACAATCTTTCCTAATTCTTCTGATTTATTGTCACCTGGGTTATGACTGAATAAACAAAAAAGCAAGGGAAGGATTGCAAATTCTGTCAGCAGTGAGCCTGCTGAGAAAACTGAGAACCACATTAGTATTTGAAGGCTTTCTCTATTAGAAAACCACTCAAACTGGTTTTCAGGACATGTCACTCGTGAGGATATATTTACATTGCATATGTTACTCCCAAGGTGAAAGGGGCCCTCCAGGAGACAGCGGCTGCCTTAACCTCCGTCTTGAGAAAGGACAGATGGGGGACCCAGGGTTTCCTGGTGAGCACGGATTGAGAGGTGAAAGAGGTAAGTTCATAAAAGCCCTGCATACACACACATTCCTCTGACATAAATCACTGGTGGTTTTCACAGTGTGGACTCAGGGCTGCAGTAACATCCAGCCACCATACCATGTTTACAGATTCCTAAACTGGCTGTATAGTTTCTTTGGATTATCACTAAGGCAATACACCAAGAGTGAAAGCATTGCCGTATTGAAAATCAATGTCAAACACTGGCTTGACTTGATTGGTCATTATCTTGTTCTGCAATCAACTTCAGGTGAAAAAGGCAATACTGGTTTCAGAGGCACACGAGGATTTCCAGGAAAGAATGGTGTTCCAGGACTACCAGGTGACCAAGGTGACACTGGAGTGATGGGGTTTCCGGGATCACAGGGTTTGCCTGGACCAAAGGGCCTGCAAGGAATTACAGGTTTTCAAGGAGAACCAGGTGACCAGGTAAACAGAGTGGTAGTGAAGTGTCCTGGACTTTGCAGTTATCTCCTGCCTCTAAGAAATATGATGAAGGGTGCTTGTATTGTACTCACCCATTAGATGTTCCCTCTGAGAAGAGACAGCTGGTGTAGTAGGCACTGTAAATTCCCTAATGAAACACCTCTGTGCCTTGGTTACGTTTTAGCAGGAACTGTGGTGGGAGTTAGGAAAGGACCTCTCCTAGATGCCTGTTCTGATGTAGGGTTTTGCCACGTGGCTGAAGTCCAGGCTCCACTACACTAAATAGGAGGGCAAAAACCAGATGCACAACCAAGTTTTTAACATTATTCTCAAGAACAGATTGACAAACCACTTACCACAGAGATCATAACATAGCAGCAGCACAATTATGCAGTTAATATGTAGCTGCTTCTTCATATCCTGCTGTGTGAAGTGACCACGGCAACAGACAAGACAAAGCAAGTCATCTTTGCCCCAAGCAGAATCCAGGCAAGCAGTGTTGCTCAAGAACAAATACACAAAACCACACAAACATTTCATGCAAGGTATAATTCTTCACTTTTTGTATGCTGGGTAGGTAGACAGTGAAATTACATGAAGGAATGTAGGTACAGTTATTTTCTTGGTAAAACGACATACTTTTGCTTAGTTTGTTTAATTAAATTTCCTTGCTGATTAATGGTCATTATTCAAAAGGAAAAATAGGGAAATCTACCTTTTTATTGTGACATCACATTATTTCTGGTTAATGTTTGTAGTAAATTTTGGGTAACATACAACAATATTGGATATTGTTGTATGTTGTATGGTATCTTTTAAATCAAATTATTCAAGCCATCTGTGGGGAAATTAAGCTGTTTGAACCAAGAATGAGAATAAGCTATAAAAGCACGAATTCAAAATCATTAGCAAGTCTAACCTACAGTTTCTTGTTGTTGGCCAGTGTTAGATATGTAACAAAGACAAGATTTTTTTCTGTTGAGCTTAAGATAACAGTTTTGCTAAGTGAACCAAGTGCTCCTGCAGATCATTCCTGCTACACATAGCCCATGTCAAACATTTTTATTTTGTTTTTTTAAAAAAAATCAGGGTGATGCTGGCTTACCTGGAAACCCTGGATATCCAGGACTGCCTGGCTCCAAAGGATGCAAAGGTAATGAGTTTATATAGACATGCTGTGAAAAGAGCAATATTGTTAGGATATATGTGGGATAGATGGTGAAGACTCACTAGAAAATAATTTTCACTTCTGTCCTGTTTTCCCATAAAACATTAATGTAATTAGAAACGAGTCTCACTTACCTGAAGGCAAAAGTTGCATTTCAGTATATTCTTTAACAGCTTGTTCCTTTAAAAGTAGGTATTACTAATTTAGAAGATAAATTCCTGTCAAATTTCATAGAATTTAAAAATTCCATCAAAATCATGTACAAATCCATTCTTATGGATATGGAAAATTTGTCAAATGAAATAAGAGAAAATGCAATCAAAGTGAACTGTCATAATTTGCATGTGCCAAAGCAATTCTCATTTTGTGTTCTCTTAGCCCCTTCTATGACTGTTTATATCTATTAATGACTTTCCTGATCTTAGAAAAGTGTCCAGCTTTGGTTTTGTGGCTGGAAAGGATGCTTGTATAAAATGGAATTCATTGTACCTCGACAGGCAAGAGAGGTGACCCAACTCCTCTGCTTGGTACGCAGGGTCAGAAAGGGTCCCTGGGAGATCCAGGATTGCCAGGTACCTCTGTTTGATTGAAGACAAAATTGGACTTAAAAATTTATTTTCTCTAAATTTTGTTAGTAGAGGGAGCTCTGCTCCCTGTGTACTTTGAGCCATTCTGTAGAAACTGCCTTTTTTTTTTTCTTTAAGGACTTCGTGGATTTCCAGGGGAGAAGGGTTTACCAGGTATCCAAGGACAGCCTGGAAGACCAGGATCCAAGGGTGACCCTGGATATCCAGGGCTACCTGGATTACCAGGTAATGCCAAAGTTTAAAAAATAGTGCCATGGAATAGCTCAAAAGATACATGGAACAGGAGAAGGCACTTGAGGCATCTCTGTGAGGAGGCTGGAGAAATCAGAGATCATACAAAGGAGGGCATTGAAAGTTATTTCTGTTCCTATAGCAGCAATTGTCTGCTCAGTCTCAGAGAGCAAGACCTATCAGTCCTTCCTACATCCCCAAACACTTGCAGATACTTCTGTTAACACAGCTGTGTGCTGTGTAGCATGGGGAAAAAAAATCAACAGTTTAACACAATTACATATTCACAGGGGTTTCTTTCACTCACAGGAGCTGCAGGTCCTCAAGGATTGCCAGGAGAACCTGGAGAAAAAGGGAAACCTGGAATTTTGGGACCTCCAGGATTGCAAGGGTTACCTGGACCCCAAGGCAGAAAAGGTGAACAGAATATACAGTGCCATTCTAGTGGTAATGTGACAATACCAGACATAAATACTCTTTCAGGAGTGAAAATGGAAAAGGCCTAACTGTGACTGTGATTTGGACTCTGTGGTCTCTTAAACTTCTAGAAGACTTAGGCCAGTTCCCATTACCTTTGATAAGTAACAGAAATGCTACTTTGGAAAACTGGGCTACAATCTAAAATGAGTAAGGAGGAAGGTAGAAACAGAGTCTGTCTTAGCTGATGTAACCAATAGCAGAACTTTAGGAAAGAAAAAGGAGTTTGCAGTAATTCACTTGTTTCACTTTCACTTCAGTTATACTGTGTTCTACATTTTCACCATGGAGTGCCACTGTTACTCTGTAAACCCAGCAGGCTGCTATGACAGCTTTGTTTTTCAAATTTGTTTTAACAAATTGTGATAACTTGAGTTGTGTTTTATTGTTGGTTTTCTTGTTGCTTGTGTGATTTTGGAGTATTTAGCATAGGAGTGTTTCCTCCAAATCCTGATTTACACTTCTTGCAATGATTGTTGTGTTTAGATTGAATGTCAGTTCATCTATACAATTGTTTTTGTTGTAGAACATTATTAACTTTTACTATGTTTAGTAAAATGGTAAGTTATTAATACTCCATAAGAAAGTTATCAGCTCTGTATCCTGTGTCTGTTATAGTGAGCCTCACAACCAGTTCCCAAACAGGAAGAAGATTAATGACTTATATACAGAAACCACAGTAAAGTAACACTTGGGGCTATAAAAAATAGTTAGAGAGGACAATAGATCCACTTTTTCAAATTCAGCTTAAGGACAAATTGAGAAGGTTTCTTACAAATTACTGAAAATTCAAATGAAAAATGGAAACAATTTATGATTGCTTGCAGTAAATAAGCAGTGCTGATTTAAACTGTCATGACAGATTCCCTGCTGATACATAATGTGCAAGAGAACATTTCAGTGTTGCAAGGAATATTTGCTGTAACAAAGGCAGAGATCTGCAGTGGCAGGGATGTCTGAAAAGGGTCAAAAAGAAAAAAAGCATTCTTCTGCTGCAAACTTCTTCATAATTGATGGGCTCTTTCCTTCTTGCCATAAGACACTTCTTTACTATATTGTGCAGAAGTTATCCCAAGTGCTGCACAGAACATGACATTAATACATGTCCTGCAGAGGGAAAAGTTCAGTCCCACA
The DNA here is from genome assembly GCA_013399945.1 of Ploceus nigricollis. Taxonomy (NCBI): domain Eukaryota; kingdom Metazoa; phylum Chordata; class Aves; order Passeriformes; family Ploceidae; genus Ploceus; species Ploceus nigricollis. Next base: position 1,391,155 of record VXBC01001702.1, on the reverse strand, counting down.
TGACAATTCATTAGAGACTGAGTTGCCTGCTAAGCTGAGGATTCTATGTATGGCCAGCATAGCTGAAAAGAAGGTTAATACCTTTGAAACTATACCCAGTAATGAAAACTGACTGGTATTTGTATTCTAGTTCAACAGGATATATAGATCTTGGTGCTGTTTTCACCAAGTGCTGGTGCAAGCATTAGAAATGAAATGGATAATTCATAGCTAAGTACATGGCCTAGTTAGTCTCATTGGTTCTCAGTTACATTAAAGGTCTTGTGCCTGAACTTTTAGATTTTACAGAACTTCTAGATTAAAAAAAAAATAAGTTAAACATCATCTATTAAAGCATAACCCCATTTTCTTTATTACAGTTGTTTTACTAGTTAAGGGCTTAGCCTGGCAAGCCTTACTTGTGTGAGTAATCCTTGATGGAGCAAGTAATACTCAGACCATCACCAGGAGGACTTGTGTGAGTAGGAGCTGAATTGGGCTGTACAACACAGAAACAGTGGTTCATGCTCAGGTCAGCCAATTCAGCTGTACTTAGAAATATGGAACCATAGCAATCCAAAAATCCAGAATTACAAGTGCTGATATTATAATGGATTGTTGGCAAATGTGTCAGAAATTCCCTGGAAAGCAAGTAAAACCAAGCCATCAATCTTGCCAGAATGAGCCAGAGATCAAAAAAGTTTTAAATGGTGATCTGGGGGCCAAAATTAGTTAGGAGTTCTTAATAATTTTAAAATACCACTGTTAAATTCCCCAAAAGCAACTCTTACATAAATTCTAAAATGGGAACATGTCCAAAGCACAAGAAGGCTACAGAATGCAGGAATGAAACTTAGAATGTAATGAAAAGTTAAAGAACAGTTAATTAAGGTCATAGAAGATAATACAGGTTGGATTACTAGTATCCCATATTATAAGGTGGATTACACAGAGAGTATATTATCAATGTTCTGCAGGTTTTCAAAAAAATTTCTGGATTTAAAATTTTTCCAGACTGGTGTTTGCTACACACTGGATTTTTGTTTTTAATTCATCCTTTGTTAAATCTTAACTAAAATAATTCAACAGTTTCTGAGAACAAAGCTATATGATTATAATTTCTGGTGTGCCTACTAGAGAACTCGAGGGCTTTTTTATTTTTTCATTCTCAGATGACCTATCTTTGAACAAGGGACACTTAAATTTGGCAAGTGAAGCAGTTGATGAAGGGTATTTTTGTTGTTGTTCCTACAGCAATTTGTCCTTGTCAAATTTGACCAGTTTATAAACTTTAAAAAACATATCCATTCTTATGTGCTTAAATAGAGCAATAAATTCTCCCAAGATGCCTGCTCTGGATACATGGCAGATTGGTGAGCTGCAGGACATGCTGGGATTGAGCACAGGCACCCAACAGAGAACCTACATCTTCTGTGCCAGGACGGAGCCAGAGGAAAGGAGACACACACACAGATAATTCAGACTTGTGGGAAAAACCCACTGCAAGTGGACTGGGAATCCTGCAGGGCAGGGAGAGGAACTGATGGGGAAGGAAGGGAGGCAGAGATGAGCAGCAGAAGTGGAACAGAGACAGGAACAGGCACTGACAGTATCATTCAGCTCCTTGATGATCGGTGTCCCTCTCTGGAGCAAGAGGCATCCCAAGTCTGCTCCTGTCTCTGAAACCTCTTTGAAACCTGTCACAAATGACCCATCAGTTTTGCCAGACCTGTTGCTATCACGAGGTGACAGACTGCTGTCTGCACTGAGGAAGTGTTTGTTCTCACATTTGATAGTTTATCTATACAACCAAGGAACTAAAAAGCACTGATGACATGGAGATATTTTTTACCCTTGACTGCAAAAAAACAAACACAACCTTAGATTAGTTCAACTTTCTTTAAAATGGATTAAAAAGTGCCATCTATTATTTATTGTGTTTTAGCAATTTTCAAAAAAGCACAAGTTATCAAGCAAAAGTTATGTCTGACTACCACAAACACTCAGCCAGTGCTAGTAGTGAACATCACTAGTGACAGAACTGCTCTATATACTACCATGTGTCACCAGAGGTTTCAGTTATAGATTTGTTGTCTTTAAAGATTTTGTGCTGTTCAGTTCAAAGAGCTTTTGTAATAGAGTGATGCAAAAAAGCATAGTTTTCTATGTGAAATCTGCAGGACCAGAGAAAGGAAGCCAGGTGGAAAGCCTCTTTTTGCTGCAGCTGGGTTAAATTGCACTTCTATTTTGAACAGAAGCTGTAAAGAATTTCCAGCTTTACAGCTATCTTAGGTAGTGTCTGCATTCCCATCAGTGGCCATGAAGTGGTAGCACAGTGAACTCTGGAGTAGCAACCACATGTGGCAGTAGCAGTCCAGCCACAGACACAAGGTTCTCTACAGACTAGCCCATAAACTGCTAGCTGCAGGATGGAAGTACCTAAAGGATTGAAAGTTGTGCTTTCTGATTGCTTTGATGTGAAACTGTATTATGACTGCGATTTTTAAACTTTTCACATTTGCCTTTCCAAAAAGACTGCACTGCAATGTGGTCTCATCTGCAGTTGCCAGCAATCAAATTCAGCAAATACCCCATCTTGATCCAGTGTGTGTTGTCAGATAAAAAAAAGGCTTGATTTTTAATTGTGACTATAAAGGGTTGTTGTGGTACCCAGTCATACCTGTGTAACACCTCTCAGGTCTTCCTGGACTGCCTGGACTGGATGGCTTGGATGGACTAAAAGGTCAAAAGGGTTCTGCAGGAGCTCCAGGTAAAGATGAGAAATAACTGGAACAGAAAATCTTCTACATGACTGAATGTGCAAAGAAAGGTGCATGTTATTTTGATGTTTGCCTAGCCCAGAAGATATCATTAAAGCTCAGACTAAACTTTCAAACAGAATCTTAAGTATGCTTAATGGCACACCTGCAGTTATTTGTGGGGAAAACTTTCAAACTTCCACTACTCACATAGTTTTGTTGGAATGTTTCAAGGCTGTTTATAAAATTGAAAAGTTCAGTGCAGATGCTTCAAAGGAGAGCCAAGTCTCTTTTTTTTTTAAATAGGCAAAAGATAAAACTAACAAATTAAAAGGAGACTTGTGAAATCCCAGCTCCATTTAAAGTCCATGGGAGTTGCACCTCAAACTTAAGAGGAATGTGGATTTCACTCATGCTGATGTATTCACAACTTTCAAAAGGTGCTTTTGAATCACTGTTAAAAAACAATTCTTATAATCTGTCTAAAGATTACAAATATATGCTGATAGAAAATTAAATTTAGAACCATGCAATCAATTTACATTTCAAGTTACAAGCAATAATGACACCATATAAAATAACCCCTGAAGAAGAGCATTCAAGCAAAAAGATTACTTTCTTTGAAAGTGATGAATTAGGGCCAGATTCAACAAAACTCTATCCAACTTCCAAGAGAGAACCAGAAAAACAGCACTAGGCAACCCTTGCAAGGAGGAACATCTGCAACTGGTATTTCTGTTCTGCACATCTGTATTTGTACTCGCTGTAAGCTTTATGTACATAATTGTTTTCTTATAAAGGTCAGAGTGAGACAGGGCCCCCAGGATACTCAGGAGAAATTGGACCAAAAGGAGACAGAGGTGAACCTGGATGGCCTGGTATTTCTATTCCGGGCCCCCCTGGAGAAAGGGGATTCCCAGGATTTCCAGGTAAGAAAAGGTTTTCTGCAAAGTGTTGCTCTGCAGTGTTGAAATTCAGCTCATATTTAATTTCTTTTTCTAAAGGCTCCCACTCTGGTTAATATGAACATTACTCAGAAGATTCTTTCCCTAAAACCACTTCTGTTGCAACATACTGATGTTTCCTGGGTAGAGATACAGAGACTTGAATATACTCAGAGAACTGCTAGGTAGGGTTGCTACTTGGGAAGAAATTCCTGCAGAAAAAGTGTGCAGAAGATATGGCAATCCCAGAACTATAGTAAATCTATCAACTGTTCTGATGTAAGTGCAAGATAGAACTGCTTCACGAGATTGCAATGGTTATTTTAGAGCTTGATGATATAGGGACTGCACAGAAATGGGAAAAATGGGAAAAAGCAAGTGTTTGAGGAAGGGCCACTGAGAAAGTGAAGAAACTGGAGAGAGGGGGAGAGGAGGCATTGCTTTGGCTCCAGAAGAGAAGGCCCAGGGGGAATTTATTAATGTAAGTACCTGATGGGATGGACCTGGAAACAGTTCCTTCATAGTGATATCCAGTGAGAGGACAAGAGGGAATGGGCACAAATTGACAAACAGGACATTCTACTTAAATATAAGGAAAAGTTTTATTTTTCCTGTGAAGGGAATTGAACATGGGAACAAGTTGCCTGGAGAAGTTATGAAGTGTCTGTCATTGGAGATACTCAAACCCCAGATGGACAGAGCCTGAGGCAACCTGCTCTAGGTGATCTGCTTTGAGGGCAGGGTTAGTCTAGGAAGTCTCCAGAGGCCCACTCAAGCCTCAGCAATTCTGTGATTAGAAGTGACATCAGCTTTACGCTGCCAGACCTTGCCACAGTCACATAACAGATGGAAGAAAAATAGCAGGAGGTGAAATCTGGTGAAGTGAATTATTCTAAGATTAAGACAATAATTTTTCTTAGTTTGGTTACTAGTTTGTGAACTGGTGGAGTCAACAGAATGGCACTGTTGAGGAAAAAGGAGAAGGTTTAATTCTGAGATGTATTAACACTGTTTGACATAGGATAGGTGAGGTCTCCAATAGTTGTGACCAGCTTTGACAAAGAAGAGAAAACTCACCAGAAAGTAAATGGAAGGATGGGGTCAAAAGCAAGACTGAAGAAACTAGATTTGTTTTTTTGTAGAAAAGAGAAGGCAACAGAATGCAACCCACATGTTAACAAGCTGCAACTGTTCAAAAGTGTTGTGCAGAGAACTCTGCCTGTCACAAGTAAGGGCATAAATGTTTTATTGTGGAAAAATCCAGATTAAAGATTAGGGGAAAAAATGCATTTAAGGCTAGTAAATTCATCTTGCTCAGTGAGGTTTTTAGGAATCAGTGTAACTCCCTTTTGCTAGGAACAATCTGTGAATACTTATCCTGCCTCAGGCAGAATCATTTCATAGCCCCCACTCAACTTACATTGTTACCATTTCTCCCATTGCTGGAATTCAGGAAAAGGTGGCTATCCATGGCAATGTGCCAACATGTGATGATATATTCTTCAGGCTACATAGATTTTATGGGAAGAATTAAAAATTTAAAAAGATAATTAATATTTTCACTTTGACAAGATGGCCTCATTAGCCTGGGGACTGGTATGTTTCGTATACAAGTGTGACCATACATTACCTCCGTGACTTCTCATGTCAGCATTTTTTTACTTACTAACTTCTGTCTGTAATCTTAAAAAAAACCTCTATTTTTTTTTTTAAATGGGATCCCTTAGGTAGAAGAGGACCTGTTGGACCCACTGGACCTATGGGAAGATGTCCTGATAGTGCCTCCCCTGGTCCTCCAGGTGATCAAGGATTACCTGGTTTAGATGGCATCAGAGGTATTAAAACTAAAAATACTGACTTTTATAATGTAAAAAATCCCTGGGACTACTAGGAATAACAGGGTTACTGTCTGTGAAACAATGTATAGAATTGCATATGGAATAAAGAAACCCATCACTAACTCAGTGAATACACAGAGAAGTGAATATTAGGTAGATAACCAACCAAGGACAAAATGCTGATCTCCAGATTAAGCAACACAGTAATAAATCTGTAAGATATAAATGCAGAGAAACAGTGTTTCAATGAATGTACCAATAACTTGCTGCCTCTTGTGCTTGCACAGAAGTTAAATAACTTTGGGAACTATTCCTGTCATTGTCTTCCTTGGACAAAGGCTAACACTAGTATTTCCAGAAATATGCAAGGGCTGTCCTACATCCTAGAGAAAAAAAACCCAAAACCACTCTAGAGTAAAATAAAAAATCTCCACCAGCAGAACATGGCTATTTTTAGATGTTTGTACTTTGTGCATACATTAAGAATAAAGTTCTTTTCCACAGGTGATCCTGGGAATCCTGGTCCTCCTGGAGAGACTATCTTTGTGCGAGGAGATCCAGGTGATAGTGGCATTCGAGGGGCACCAGGTAATCCTGGGCCACGAGGACCACAGGGAGCCAGAGGCCCTCCAGGGAGCCAAGGAAGAGAAGGCCCAAAGGGTATGGTCAGAGATGTTTTTAAGTTCTGTGTGCACTTATGCCCAGCCCCTGTGACTGAGCCTTGTGCCCAGGGGGTGGCCACTGGAGATGGAGCCGGGCAGAAGGGGTGGAGGCTGGACATTCCACAGCTCTTCCTGGTTACCTACAGACACCATGGGGTTGGGGTAGAAGGTGAGAGTAGAGACAGATTCACATGCACTGCTTCACAGCAGCTTGTTGGAAGACACCTCTGCCACCCTGAGAATAAGGCAGTAAAACATTTGAGTTTGCCAGATAAGCAAACCATGACCCCCTCTTCAGGGGTCTTGAGAAACTATGGAAAATGCAGATGAGTTTGAACTAACAGAGTCTCACATCTGCCCCATATCAATAGCCCGGAGCTTTCAACAGATTCTTTAGTTTGAACACAGAAATCTACACTACTACTTCTTAGTTAGATACTCTGCTTCTTTCACACACTGTACAGAAATCCCATCTACACCAATCACTTCCAATCTCTGCAAAAAGAAAAGTCATAAATTATAAGTCAGATCCAGAGAAAGAAGAAATGTGTATTTCTTTCTGTGGCACAACAGAATTGAGGATTCCTAAGCATTTTTTGTTACTCAAGCATCCAGACTGCATTTTATTTTTGTTTGGTTTTATTTCCAGGTCCTATGGGGGTCCATGGCCCACAGGGTCCACCTGGTGCTTTAGGACAACCAGGAGACCAAGGTTTTCCAGGAAGACCTGGTCCCAGAGGTCCCACAGGTACTTATGAACCTGATGCTCAGTGTCATTCAACTGTAACTGTGATCCTTCTATTCATATATAATCATACTAATGTTACCTTGCATGCAAATAATTTAAACAATCTCAGAAAAAAGACCTCTGCAGTTGCCACCTTAAATGATTTCTTATTTGATTAAAAATTATTGAACTATTTTTTTCTAATGTCACCTCATGTAAGCGATTTCAGTTCTCATTCCATTCTTTACTCTAATTTACATGCCTGAAACTTGCTTCCACCTGCACCTCAATGACCACAATCTGCTTTCCATTTTTCAAATCCTTCAGGTTTCATAGGTAAGTTCATGACTTTTGATTATTGTTCTTTTCATGGGAGCTCCCTTATTTATAGAAACATTCAGCTCTTATTAGAAGGCATCCTTGGTGTGGTTTCTAGGAATAGCAGACACTGCTAGTAGGACATAGTTCTAATACATATTTCACATAAACAGCACCAATGTCATGAGAATGCTCTGCTGAGAACTCTCATACTAGGGTCAATTAGACTTGTGAAACATTTGTTTCTAGTTCTTATTTGGTTTTTTTTTTTTGGTTTTCACACAAGATGCTTTCTAACAAAATCATAGCAAAAGCTTGAGTCCTAGCACTGGATTACTACAAACACTGAACTCTCCTGACCAAATGTTGGTCCAAAATGCAAACAGGCAAAAGCTGCCAGTAACTTTCAATATATAAAATGTGACTATTCTTTTTTATTTCTTTATTATGTATTATAATTACTTCAAATGACTGTCATGGGCTAGCCTTTTTGGCCTTCCTATTGATGGTTTTGCAAAAACAAAATAGGCAAAATACTGCAAAATCTTCCATGTGCTAAGGGGTTTGCACTGAAGCTGGGCAGGTAGACTTTAGGCTTTAACTCAAATCAGTTTGGGGCACATTAAGACTGAAGCTGTTTGCCAAATATGTGAAATGTAGAATCACTGAATTGTTTAAGTGGGAAAAGACCTTCAACATATCAAACCGCACCATTAACCCAGCACTGCCAAGGCCACCCCTACACCATGTCCCCAAGTGCCACACCTACACGTCTTTTCAATGCCTCCAGGGATGGTGACACCACCACTTCCCTGAGCAGCCTGTTCCAGGGCTTGACAGCCCTTCCCATGAAGACATATTTCCTAATATCCAATATAAGTCTCCCTTGATGAAACTTAAGGCCATTTCCTCTTGTTACTTGGGAAAAGAGACTCTCTACAAGCTCCTTTCAAGTAACTGTAATAGAGCAGTAAGGTCTCTCCTGACCCTCCTCCAGACTAAATACCTTCAGTTCCCTCAGCTGCTCCTCACCAGATTTGGGCTCCAGACCCTTCCCAGCTCCACTGCCTCTCTCTGGACACACTTCAGCACCTCAATGTCTTTCTGGTTGTGAGAAGCCCAAAACTGAATATAGGATTCAAGGTGCAGCCTCACCAGTGCTGAGCACAGGGGAACGGTCACTGCCCTGGTCCTGCTGGCCACAGGCCAGGATGCCACTGGGACCAGGTCTTCCTGGGCCTTCTTGCCCACCTGGGCAAAGATTACAGACCAGCTAACATACACTTGCTAACACTGGCTTGCCACACTGCTTATACTGTGCTAAAAGACTAAGAGTAAAATTAAACCAGTAGGATTCAATAATTCAAGATTTGAAAATACTTAAAAGTGTACTCTTGAACACCCAAATAATAACCTAACAGTTATGTTGACTTTTTGCATGGGAGCTATTAGCCATTCTTTCCATTCACTTTCCCATTACACATCCCAGGTGACCCTGGTGAACCAGGAAAAGTCGATGATTCATGCCCTACAATCCCAGGGCCTCCTGGGGAAGCAGGGCAAAGAGGAGAGGATGGCTCTGCAGGATTACCAGGGCCAATAGGCCACCCTGGACCCCAAGGTAAGCTCATGTTTTGAATGCTTGGATGATCTTCTCAGCCATTTAGACAACAAGTTGAAAAGGGTCAGAGTGTCAGAGTTACTTCTCTGTGTTTTACCCTCTCTCTTCTCCTTAAACACTTACTAACAGTCTCCAGAAACACACAGTGGGCTGGTTAATGCTGAGGATGATGGATAAAGGTAGCTGAACCAGGCTGTTTGAGCCTGCCTGCACTACATTCCCATTTCCTAGGCCAGGCAGGGCAAAAGCATAAGACACTATTGAGAAAAGAGTTCTTCAAGTGGTATTTTTCCTTTTTCCCCACCAAGTTATAAAGCAATGCCTGAAACCATCCCTGTGGTTTAGACCTATTTGGAGGATGTTTAAAATGTACATACTTTAAAATCTAGCAATAATGAATCCCAAAGGTCTGGTAACCAAAATCCTAAAAGACTGAAATCAGAGAAGTGGCTACAATAGAGGTCTTTACCTGTCAGACTATGAAAAAGTTACCACCAAAGAAAACTGACCAAAGAGATCTTAAAAGGAAGTGATGAAAGACTGAAATGTTCTTCTGACAGATGAAAAGAAAAGGGTGGTGCTGGTACTGGTGATCCTAAAAGAGAAGCCACCTTCATAGAAACACAGCATAAGCTGTATTGCAGTGTGTCTTCAGTTTAGATGGTGGAACCCCTTATGTGGTTTTAGGTATTTCCTATTTGGGAAACCAAACTTGGTTGTGCTGGCTGTTCTGGGTCCAGAGGAAAAAATCTGTGACTGTCTCCCAGGAGATTTCCTGCAGCAGTGATTCCCATCATGAAAGGAAACAATGCAGTTTTCAGTTAACTCTCTAGTTTTAGCTATCTTAGTTGATTTGCCAGCTAAAAGGGGTTACACAGCTGTGTTTCCATTATATACATGATTAAGGGTTTCTGTAAAACCAGGTGATACAGTGATACACATATTTGCACTGGTTTTATGAAAGAAATAAAGAAATAGTAATGCTTTTTCCTTCATTAAGATGGGAGAATCCAATTTTTTCCTGGCTTGGAAGGCAAACTGTAAGTTTTACTGGCAAAAGCAATGGATTTTATTAAAACCCCTCAACGTGCTTAAGCTTTGGAAGAATAACTCTGCAACCAACATAGAAAAGCTGTTTTTTTTGACTGGTTCAGACTTTCTTAGTAAAAAGTAATAAGGGGAAGTTTGAATGCTGTGAGACAACCTTGAATTACTTAGTTTGCAGGTTAAATAGCAAAGTCTGCAAGGAATGAAACGCCATTACTGAGAAACAACTGGTGGGTGCTAGAGAAACACCCTCATCTGAAAATTGGTTTTTACCAAAAGGGGAAAACCACTTCTAAGTGCAACAATACCTGATAAGTGTTACTTTGTTCAATTCAGCTTAAAACTTAAGCAGCCAGTGAACAGGCTCATCATTATCTGCACACTACATGAGGTGTATCTTTTACTGTCACATCCACACCTTCCCCCCAGTGTATAAAAGTGCATGGACATGTGAGAAATACAAAAAGGTTGAGGCCATCAGGAGCCTAAAAATGTCCAGTTCTGCAGTCCCTCCCTGTTCTCTAAGTACTCCAATACATCCATTACCTCAAAGGGAGTTCACTATGTGTTCTAAGACTTCGCTGAATGGGGTTCTCAAAGCTGACAGCTTGGCTTGCCTCAGGAGGAGTTACAGCTCATTCCATGGTACAGATCCTGAAGGCAGTTCTGCATGAGGCTTGCATGATAACGTTTGTTGGGGAGTGCTTTGATTTCAGCTGTAAATCACACAAGATCTCTGGAGATGATGGAAAAACCTTATCAGGAGCTGCTGTTCCTAAGTTGTGCCTGTAGGCTACTGCTGTGGTCACAGGGTGAATAAGTGGTCAAGAGAATTCCCAGCAGAAGCAGTTCTGCACCTGCCAGTCCTGGTGTCCATTTTGCTGACTGGCCCTTTGTGTTTGGACAATGCAGAACCTTAAATGCAGCCCTATGAAGGAAAAGCACATACTTTGTATTTATCTAGGCATAAAAGGTGAAGAAGGATCATATGGCCTGCCAGGTCAAGATGGGTTACCTGGGGCACCTGGACCACCAGGTGACCAAGGGAGCCGAGGAGAGCAAGGATATGCTGGGCCACAAGGTAAGAATGGAACATGACTTTGGGGGGAGATGTGTGAGATGATGCACGGACTCAGTTTTCTCTCTGCTCCCCCAATTCCCACATGGATACATCCACCTCTAGCCTGAGATTCCATGACACCTCTTTCCCCTTCTCAGCTCAAGCATTGACAGTGACATTTGTGAATGATTTTTAACAAGACCCCTTGGAAGAAAATTTATCTCAGCATCCATTATTAAGGCAATTAAGCACCCATGCTCAGATAGAATATATCAATAGGCATGCACCTCTGAGCCAGGGCTAATGGGGCAACTGTCTGGCAGTAATTAAAGTTGTATTTTACCTGTGACTGCTCTCTAATAAATTAAGGGTTTAATACATCTGTGAGCAAGGGGCATCGACTGTTACTGCAAGGATTCAAATTCAGTCCAAACATTCTGTTCATCCTAGTGAGTAAGTTTGGGAAAACATTGCCCACTTCAGTTCATTTCTTAATCCACACAGCACAAGACAGAGGCACAATAGAAGAGCCAAGTGCCAAGCATTCAGTGGCAATCTAGTTCATTTCTCTCCCAGAAGAAGAATTACATAAGTCTGCTTGTATCTTTATTGCCTAGGACAGCCTTGAAGTTGGGAACTTCTTATTGAACATTTAACACACAGCTGGTGTGAACTTCTACTGTATTTTATACAAGTAAATTTCTTTTACCTTTCTCCAAGGTCCACCTGGCCAGACTGGCGTCCCAGGACAACCAGGCCCCCAAATTAGTTCTGCGAGTGGATTCTTGCTCGTCCTTCACAGTCAGTCAGACAGAGAACCACTCTGCCCACAGGGGATGCCAAAGTTATGGACTGGCTATAGTCTGCTGTACCTGGAAGGACAAGAGAAAGCCCATAATCAAGATCTTGGTATGTATGGTACATAATTGCTCTCCAGCTAAGAGATAAGATGGTGTTATCTATACAAGGAAAGACAAGTCACATGGAGCAAGCTATAGAACTGTCAGTTACTTATTTTCTACGCTAATTTACACTGATGATAATGAACTTGGTTATGCTGCCCTATTGTCACCCATTTAAAATGGCTTTCTGCTGCTCTGCAGTTGAATGCAAAAGTATTCCTAAGTAATGTTGACTTGAAGTTGGAGAGATGAGGGGTTTATTTCACTTATCCCAGCTCATTTTAGGCTGTCTTTGAAGTCATTGGAGAGATTTTCCTAGGTCAGAAATCTTATTTGGCCACTCTGAAATAACTCCCTGGAGGATCTGCTCCTTTTTTACTGTAGACACAGCTTGGGAAAGAGCTGGTTATGTTGGGTAAGTACAGTTGGGCAGTATAAGTAAGCTTTACAAGTAAATTATGCATCATGTGTTCAGCAGAGTCCTGTGCTTTTCAGAGTCAGAAGCTAATATTTTTTTGGAAAAGCCAAAGCCAAATTCCCTCCAGAGATGGCTCCTTTTGGTGCCTTGGGTCACTTCTTCTCTGTCTTATACAATTCTGACTAAAATTAGATGTCTAAATAAGCTGTCTGACTTGCAGCCTGAGGAACTGATTGGTGGCAATTTGCACAGAAAAAATTTCCTAAATTCTTGTTGACTTGTTATACAAGAGTCAGAGAAGTCTCTGAGGAGGAAAGATCAAGGACCTAATAAGCTGAACAAAAAAGAAGTGTTTAAAAGAGCAATAAAAAGAGCTATTTTTAGAATAGCAGTGAAGTTTTAGAATGTTTTCACTATTGTGTGTTTGGCATTCCCCAGGAGAGCCAGTTGCTAACAGAATGCCTCATAACAGCAGTAAAAATAAGATTCAAAGGAAACTGATTCCTTGTCTCCTGTGTGATTTTGCAGGCATTTTTCCTACTCAGGCTGCTCCAGATCCTTCATTAGTACTGGAATGGAATATTATCAGTGATAAACAAAACTGGCTTCTGTACAGAAATGTCACATGTCTTTAATGAAGGTGTCTGGGTTTGGGGGCATTACAGAAATAACACTTCACACACCAAGTTCAAGGCAGAACTTTGTGCAGTGATTATTGCTAACTCAATAGGCCATCATGAAACTGTTCTAAATTCAGTTCTGGAAGAAGTTCACCACAGAAGTATACACTGGTCACTTCTTGGTTCCCACTGATGTCTGCCTGATGAGAATTTTGCATGATTGGCTCTGCAAAATCCATCAATACTTTTATTTCACTTTGGGAGTCTGTGAACCTTTCTGGAAGGCAGTAGGATAGCTGCTGAGATTGCAGCTTAATGGACTGCTAGCAATGGCTTGTCATACTTCACAAAAATATTTCTATTTATCAGCATTGTCATTTGGTTTCTCACTGCTCCTAATGAGTTTGTAAATAGCTGATCTCCTTTTAAACCAGCCGCCACCTCTTGCCTAATTTATTTTTCAGTGTTGGCACAGCTAAGAAATTTGTTATCATAACTGTTTCTCATGGTGACAAACTACATCATGTTTAAATATCAGATTGACACAATTAAATACTACTGGTCAAAGGAACATATTTACTGGTAATAGGTCTCTGTTTTTCATGTAGACATTTTGGTAAAGGGCTTGGGATGTTTAACATCTGTGGATTACCTAAGTCCTGCTAAAACACATAGTTTTGTAGCAACATTGGCCAGAATACAATCTTTAACTTACCTAGTAAGTGAAATAATTGCATCACTTGCTGTTATTTTCAGGTCTGGCAGGATCCTGCCTGCCTGTGTTTAGCACCATGCCATTTGCGTACTGCAACATCAACCAGGTGTGTTACTATGCCAGCCGCAATGACAAGTCCTACTGGCTGTCCAGCGCCGCCCCGCTGCCCACGGCGCCGCTGTCCGAGGAGGAGATCCAGCCCTACATCAGCAGATGTGCCGTGTGCGAGGCCCCTGCACAGGCAGTGGCACTGCACAGCCAGGACCAGTCCATTCCTCCCTGCCCACCCAACTGGAGGAGCCTTTGGATAGGATACTCTTTTTTGATGGTAAGAAAGTGGGTGCATGATTATATAGATACGTTTCTTTCATCCAGCTTTTGTATTCTAAAGGTTCAAGGATTTTTAGCTCTGAAAACTAAATTATTCAATGTGTAGCAAACATTAAAGAGGAAAATTCACAAGAAACAAGACAAAGGTTAGTTACGAATTGCAGAACCTGGCTGTAGCTATATATACTGTACTCAGAGACTTAATATAAAAATTTCATAAAATAACAAAGGTTTTGCCTCCTTGTCAATAATAAACAGTGGGATTTTCATGTACAAAGACACAGTTTTCAGAATTAGAGCTCCAGGTCTTTTTAATGCCATCCTCAAGTTTGCAGCAGTTTGGATAATGGCATCATTCTGAATCAACCCAGACTACTCCTTCCTTCAGTTTGATAAATACCTGAAAGTTAAGTGAGCTGGCTCTAGACTTTGAGATTAATTTATTACAGAGCAAATTAAGATTTTCTCCAGCAAAAGAATCTTACTCCAATATAAGATTACAAAAATGGCACAGTTAAAAGCAAGTAGGCAAAAAGACAGATGAACATTATTTACCTATTTTTCATGCACAGTTACCAAGCTGTCTCTTTGTTCTTTCCAGCACACTGGATCTGGTGACCAGGGTGGTGGCCAGTCCCTTATGTCACCCGGAAGCTGCCTGGAAGACTTCAGATCAGCACCATTCATCGAGTGCCAGGGCCAGCGGGGAACGTGTCAGTTCTTTGCTAATGAATACAGTTTCTGGCTGACCACCGTGATGCCTGAACTGCAGTTTGCATCAGCCCCCCTGTCAGGGACTCTAAAAGAAGGACAAGAGCAGAGGAAAAAAATCAGTAGATGCCAGGTATGCCTGAAGCATAGCTAAGAAGCAAACCAAAAGCAGGCAGCTACAGAGGCTTGTGGGAGGATGAGCAACGTGCTAAAGGTTTAAACAGCAGCTCGTGTTTGAGTCTGTGTCAAAGTGTGCAGCACTGTTCTTTGTTGGAATGGAAAAATGAGACAAAGATGAGGGATCTGCTGAGCCTCAACCACCCATGTACACACATTCACAGGCAGTAAAATCTCCTGTAAAATAATTAATTAAGAAAAAACAAAACTCTGTCCCATTGGAGTCCACTGCTGTAAAGTACAGGGAACAAGGTGAGCTTGGAGGACTGAGTCAAGCTGGGAAGACCAAGGACATCCTACCTGTTGTGCAAGAGAATGGATTTCCTGTTAGAAATGGCATTTACAGCAGGAAGAATATGTGCATTTACATGGCATATTATAAATATTTATCCATACCGATAGAAATGTGCAAACATATAAATGTCAAAGCCCTGTAGCTGAATTTCCCAAGCTAAAGAAACTTTGCACTTGCTGTTTCCGAGGGAAGGGAAAAATGTAATTGTTAAAAAGTAATCTAATAATAAAAACAATGAAGATCAAAGTCTTTTACCACTGCAGTTCTGAACCAGACTCTGAAAGAACTGTTAATTGGGCTTTCATAAGCAACAAAAAGCTGCAAATCCATTTAACAGCAGATTATGTAAGAAAATAAAATTAGTTGAGATAACAAATTCTTAAAAACCTGTATTTATATTTACAATTAATTTCTAGCAGCAGTTACATTAAATTATTAAATGCTAATCCAAGTTTCCAAAGAAACAAAGCAATTTCCAATATTAATTGAAAATAAACAGTGACATGGTGATAAAATGGGTGAACTTATCTGAGTGATGAATATAAGAAGTGTTAGGACAATAAATTGTGTTCATTCTTTGCTTCTTTGTTTGTAAATACACCACAAAAAAGAAGAACCATCACCATTAAGATCCTTATGGAATGACAGCTCTGAAGATCCTTTTTATTTTTTAAAGCACTGATTGTAAAAATGTTCATATGCTAAAGCACTAATCACCTTTTGAAAAAATGAAAACACGTTTGTACCTTCTTAATTCATCTGTAAAACCAGAACTATTTAATCGTTCTATATCATGGGGAAACATCTGAAAACACAGATTGCAAGTGGAGAATCTATAATGTGCAGAAGGGCCACAAATGCTCCTTTTATCACTTAAATAAGCTACATGTTACTAGAATGGAATCAAATGCTTTTTCCAGCACTTTTCATTTCAATTTGTGTTCACTGAGGTGCCCCCAGCAAAAGTATTTTCAAGGAAACCGAATCCTCATCCAAGGGTCCCAATTCAAAGCAAACTCCCTCTGAAGCCATCACGAGTACAACAGGCTGATCAGCCAATTTAAAAGCTGGATACACAAACTCAAAGAGCAGGAAAAACAGACATTCCAGGCTCAGCCAGAGGAAAACAAAACAGTGAGAGGATAAGTCCAGTCGACTGTAAATACATCTGACTGTGCAACTTCCTCCTAACACAACCAACCAAACCTCTCTGATGTGCTGTGCTTACATGGTCGTCAACTGACTCTGCCCTTTCACCTGGGCAAGGGTCAGGAGCCCTCCTGGGGCATGTGCCATTCCCACCTATGCCAGGGAACATTTCCCTCTGGTCCTCTGCCTGCTGGGACAGGGCACACCTCGGGTCACTCCCAGGTGACCCTGACTGCACCTGGCAGATCTGACAGTGGAGCAGGGGCCAACTCCTGCCATTGACCTGTATGCAGGAGTTCCATCCCCTCCTGATTCAGGCAGCATCCCACAAGCAGGGAGGAGCAGCTCTCCAGTCTCACATAAACCCCAAAGTCTTGGCTCTGCGAGGTGCTGAGCAGCCCAGGAGCATCCTGCGGGAAGAAAGCAGTGGGTGGAGAGGAGCAGCAGTGCTTAGGCCACCCGTTCTCCAAGGTGTGCAAGCTGTGTTTGCAAAAAGGCCTCAGCTAAAGCCCCACGGGGCTGGGAGCTGCAGCTGCTGCTCACAGTCACAGGAACAAACACCCAGTGGCTCAGGTGATGGCCCCATTTCCTGAGTGGATTTAGCTGATTCCACACTGAGGTCTCGTTTATGAGCCTCACCTGACAGTGCTCACCAGCTCCTCAGTCACTCATCTGCAGCCTCTTTTCAGGTGAGAAACGCTGGAGAGGGGCTGTGGCTTTCCTGGAAAGCAAAGTGGGGCTTTTGGTACAAACTGCACTGAGGTAAGCAACAATTAAAATCTTACATACTGTGTTACTGCAAACTGGGTCATAGAGACAAGGTGAAAACAAAGGAATAAAAAGGCTTTTTGGAATTGCATCTGTGTTCACCTAACTTGAACAAATGCACCAAAAAATCTTCAAAACATCAGCAAAAAGCCTCACCAATAATTTAAACAGGCTATTTCACAGCATTTTACCATGTTGCTCTTTTGTTTGCTTTAAAAACATCCCACAATGTTTTGTTTGCTTTAAAAACCCCCCATATTTGTGTATCATTTTGATGCAGTTTTTGCAACTGTGCCAGTTCCATTTTACTATGGTCTGTAGAACATATATAGGAAATGTATTTTAAGCTACTACTGGTAGGTCAGATATTTCCTAAGTGTGTAAATTCCTGTTCCATGCTCAGCTAACTCCATAAGGCATTTGTCAGAAATATTGTACTAATTCAAAATTAAATTGCAGATAAATTGCTTAATATTACACAGCAAGTAAAATAGATCAACGTATAAAGCAGCAGATGCTTTAACTCTGCAATCATTTGTCCAGTGACTAAAAGCAGAAAAATAATTGGTAAATTATTCATAGGGAACCTATTTATGAAAATAAGTGTGAAAAGGCATAGCTGAAACTGTTAAGAGTAAAAACACCCCTAAAAGCAATGGCCTTGTGCTGGCCCTTGAAGTCCAAATTACCCTTATTATGGCATTCCAGAGTTTGGATCTTGTGCAGGCCCAGTCAAGAAGTGAATTTTATCCTCAACAGCAGGCAGGATATCAAAAGCAACACAGAAAATGATGCTGGCTGCACTTGGAGGTCATTGAAATTGGAGCCATTTGGTGCGAACTGCCCTGGAATTAAACTCAGAGCCAGTGATTTCCAATGAAATTTGCTTGGCAATCACCCTGGCAAACCATGGCCAGGACACAGGGAAGGCACTAGTTCTAACTCAAGGCAAATCCTCAGGGCAGGTGGCAGATTCTTGTCCCTCACATCCCTGTGCATCAGGATTTCTAGAGGATAACGAGTGGAAGGAAAGCACTGCACGGCCTGAAATCTGATCTGCTCACAAGAAATGTGGCCATTTTTGCTTCATTTGATGTTTTTCATTACAAGGAAGGAGATGCACAAGCCAATACTGAACACATCTCTTGAATGTCATCTTTTGGTGTATACAGAGTGTGTCAAAAGGGAGAGACTAAAGCAAAACTTAAGTATCACTCATTTTATCATAATGGTGCTATGCTGTAAAAATGGTATTTTAGAGTACTTCAAATGCATCTGTGTACAACAGAGCTTCTGGATTTGGAGTCCACAACCCACATATATAGAACAGGTATCAGAATGAGAAGACAGCAAAGATGCTTCAGCTTCAGACAGAGGTGGTGCTTGGCTGGGGCCTGTGAGCTGACACAGCCTCCTACAGAAGCAGCGCAGGGGCCATGGCCAAGCCTTGCTGCCCCAGGTCCCTCCTTGTCATGCGCTGCGAGCTGTCAGGGGTGGGAGCTGGCCCTGGCTGGCAGCCACACACCTGCCCAGCTGCTTCACCCCCCAGCAGGACAGGAAAGAAAACAGGAGGACAAAGAGCAAGAAAACTCATTGTTTTTACTTACCAATGTACTTACCAAGTACTGTTGGGGGCTAAACAGACTCAGCTCAGGGAATTCAATTTATTATTTTGGGGAAAAAGTTGACAAACCTTAACATACCTTTCCTCCAAGTTTCCTAGGGCCAACTCACTCCAGGCCCTGCTCTGCTCCTTTGTTACCACAGCAAGTGCCAGTCAGACCCTTCAGTGAAGCAGGGGACAGCCAGAAGCTTCTTGGGACAGGTGTTGTTCCAGGTACAAAGTGGCTTCTCTGTGCTGCACCTTCCTTCTCACTCTCTTCCTGTGCTCTGACATTGTTCCTCCTTAGGCTGCAGCCCTTTTGTGGCAGTACCTGCACTGGCATGGGTCATTCCCAGAACCACATTATTATGTGGTTTAAGCAAGTTTAAGCAAAACTGGTCCAGGGATTCTTCCAGGGTAAACTCTTAACCAAAGAAACCTCTTTCCTAGTTTGGCTGGTTCATGAGCACCAGAGGAAAACAAAAGCAATATCAAAACAGTCAAACCCCAGAATTCTGACAGTCCATACATTTTTTGCCTGTATTTAAGGCAAATTAAGCAAACCTTTTATCCATTAACCCAGGCAGCTCACTTGTTTGAAAAGGATCCCCCTAAAGCTTTAAAGCACGCTCTGGAGCAGACTGAATGTGCTCTGCACCACACCTGCTCTGGGCACACAGGGCCAGCCTGCAGGGACTGTGCCAGCCCTCCAGCACAGTGTCTGGGGCCACACCAGCAGCCCTCAGCAATGCTCTGACCTGTACCTTCATCCAGATTCAGGACACAAACCACAGCCATCTGGGAGTTTGTTTCTGTTATTCCACATGGCCACCTCATACTGATGTCCCAGACTGACTCCCTGCCCTTCCAGGCCTTACCAGCAATCCTTAAGTAACTTGTAACTCCACTCAGTGGCCATCCACAGACAAATGCTGCACAGATGAGGACTTCTGTTCTAAGGCTTGACTTGCATTAGAACTGAGTGAGACAGAAAACAACCATCCAAGGCCATGGGGAGGAGCTGTAATGGGGAACAATTGTTTGCAAGAAAAAGGATCTCTTCAAAGCCAGCTGTGAGAAGCAGCAGTCAGGAAAGGACAGAGCCCATCAGTCTTCAAAACAATAAAAAAATTCAGTCAGCTCTGGTAAGAACTTTCCAGCAGGTGAAGCAATTGCTTCATCAAACTGGGGATCTATTTCATGACTGGATCTGATTTCAGAAATCAGCATTTTAAACTGACCAAACAACGAAAACAACTGCTGAAATTCTGCCCACCTGAACCATCTGGAAAACTAGCCAGGTGGAGAAAAAATCCCCAACAGCACTCCAACAGATGCTGCTCCATATTCATACTTAACAGCTTTCCCCTTTCCCAATCACTTCATCCAGATGTTACAGAAGGTACTGGAAGTTCAATTAGAGGTGACATTTTATAAGTGCAAAGTAAAAACAACTCCATATTTATCATTCTGGAGTGAACCTGTCCAACAAAGACAGTTCCTCCATGTAAGGCAGCTCACAGAGCTCACAGCAGAGCTCACCTTGTGCTTGACCACACACTGCCCCACTGCTTCACAGAAGAAGACAGGCTTGAGCTTCGTGGGATTTGAAATTCCACATATTTAAATGTTTTCCACAGATTCACTGAATTAGAAATGCAGAACATGTGAGACAAATCCCAACCAAGTCCTAATGGAATACTCACAGTAAGGTACCACCCTACAGACTCTCTCTTGTGTCCCTGTGTGTTCCTCCTGGCTGGGTTATAGCAAGATTTGGAATTTAGCACTCAAGTCCCAAACTGACATCAGGTTCAGCTTGGCAAAACAAAGTTTCAGTACACAGGAAAACAAGAACTTTTCCAGAATTTAGTCTTCCATGCACATGGCAAACACCACTCCAAGGGGTGCTTTCATTGAAGTGAAGATTAAACTTTCTCAGGGGCAGAAATCAATTAAATTCTGATGGGAAGTAAAAAAATTAAAAATGGCTACTCTGAGGCAGTTGTAGCTGTAGTCTGACTATGCACATCTGCATTTTAAAAACTACAAAATATATTAGTATTTTAGAATGCTGTAATTCTATTGTGCTTAAACATTTAAGATGTATGTAAGAAAGTGAAATAGATGCAATAAATGGTACCAGATGTTACAGAAGTTTTGGCCACAGACAGGTTGTATCTCTGCATAAATGATGTCACAACAGCCTTCTCAGCTGCAGAACTTCATACATAAATACTTTATAATTCTTAAGTCAGCAAAGAGTTCATTCCATACTCACTAATACTGTATGGATTTAGGGGCCATTCTTTCAATTGTTCCATGCATAAGGAAGGAAAACAGGGATTCACAGAAGTGGCTGCACACCAATCTCTCTTAAATGATCCCTGGAAAGAATGGTTTGGTGATGGACCAGACCTAATCCAACATTCTGCACCAAGGCAAGCACATTTACTGCTGACCTGCCCTGATGGGGTACCTGTTTAACCTGCTCCAAAGAGACGGAAGAAGGAAATTCTGGGGTATCTCTAGCTTATTTGGAAAGTTCACTATCTACATGTTTAGAAATCTTTTGCTTGCACTTCTTTTGCTGCAAATTATGCCAATTTCTGCTGGTAAATAGACAAGAGAGCTGAGCTTACTGCTGTTCTTGTGCAGCAGAAGAATGCTGTCATACGTATCCTTGATCTGCTCTTTCACTAACCCATTTTTCTCACCCATCCCAGCAGATCATATAAATAAAAATGCCCAAACCGTATTAGAGTTGTGTGAAAAACTGTCTGAGTTTCTCCAGTTTTCCCAGCTCCTGAAAGAGTAAATGGATATCAGAATTTATTCTAAGACTTTTTAGAAAGCTTGACACTCCTTCAGAAGCAGCTGCTACGACTGAAAGCTCAGAAGTGTTAATATTTTCTTGCCTTCTGAAATCTGGTAACAAGTAAGAAACAACCAATCTTTTTTTTTCTATAGGGAACAATGAGAAGCTTATAATAAACCCATGCAATGATTCTGTCCTTCATGTCTGCACACTCCAGAAGCCACAGCACAAACACCAGAATCTGCTCGCCAGCTGTGGTGTGGAAGCACGAGCCACATTCAGACCCTCAGTGCTGAACCCAAAGGGGCACAATTCCCAGCCATGGAATCAGAGGGCAAAATGAGAGCAGTCCCCATTCCCATCCCCTCCCAGCAGCAGGGAGGGCAGCTGGACCCAAAGTCCTTCCCAAACTGTTCACTCCCCCATGCTGGGCCATCTCAATACTCACACCTCTGGAGTGCAGCTCTGGAGAGAAGCAGCAGCTTCAAAGGTTCAGCAGCTCTCTGTTACTATATAACAGCATATATACACCTGGCACATAGGGGTATCATAATTAAACAGAGCAAGGGATGGCCAGAGAAAGTTACTTTAGTCCTGCAGGCAAAAAAAAAAATGGCAAATCTGTTGGTGTAAAGTGGCCAGTCCCCTCACTATCTCCTACTACACCCTATATGCCTGTATAAATACTGTTTTCTTGGTATTTTAAGGGGCATTTTTTTTTCCCTTTAGGAGAAGTGGTGCTGCCAGTGAAAACAATACACTGACACAAAACCACAGAATTTGCCTGTGCTTAAAGACAAGATGGAAGAGGGAAAAGAATTTTAAAAGCTAAACACAGTTCTTTCATCACATCTTAATTCTGGGCTGTGAGAAACCCTTATTTATTAACAGTAATATGTTAGGTCATTCAACCATTAAATTTCAAGAATGTGCCCATTAACAAGTCTGCTGATTAGGATTAATTAGAGAGTGGAATTTCTTACATGGTACCTGATCACAGAGTTTAGAGGAAGTAGAGAAAACTCACAAGAAATCACAGCTCCTACAACAAAGGAATCAAACTGCAGATGCTGAAATATTTTATACAAAGCTTCAAGAGCCCTTGAGGCAGTCAGGCAGTGACCAGGGCCAGAGAAGAAGCAAGGTCCAACACTCACCTGGGTAACTGCCCTTAATTTTTGCCCCTGAAGAGACCAAGTGCAACAGAGCACACTGGGGATTCATCTGCCACATCTGCCCTCAGCAGTGCTCTGAAAACTGACTGATGGGGGCTTTCATGGCAAAAATCCTGCTGAGGACTCACAGAATAGTTTGGGTTGGAAGAGGCCTTTAAAGGCCATCCAGTCCAACCCACCTGCAATGAGCAGGTGTTAATAAACCTTCCAAATACTGTATGTAGCAGAACTTTTCAATAATCTAACTCCAAAACTTCTCCTAAATTAAAAAGAAACAAAGTTAGTCCCAATACAATCAATCTACCCCCTTGGTATCACAAGTCTTTATTTCTAACAACATAGCAGCAGCTCTGTCATTTAAAATATACACATTATTAATTACTACAATTAAAACCAAACAGCTTTAAATGTTAAAAAAATATTTATTTCAATTCTGTATACAAAAAAATGTCAAAACAACTGAACATTTATTAGTACTGACAATTTTTGTGAATATTTAATGGCATGTATGTCTAAGCTCACTTTACAAAACCAAGTGCTTATAGAATTGTAATTGGATTTTTGATTTTCCTTAAGTAGCTTTTTTTACCTGACTAGCAGCACATCCTGTGCTTTTAAATAAGGAAAATATCAGAGTTTAGCATACACAGTATGTTACACTGCAGCTTTTGACTAGAGCATTAAAGAATTTCTGAGGAACCAACGCTACATCCTTCTCATTTACATCCAATCATTACCTGCTGAGAAAAATATGCAGGTTTTTGAGACTTATTTTCAGTGAACATAAAAAAGTTGGCCTTCTATAAAAGTGTCTGCTGTTTTATTCTATGGCTATTGCATATATACAAAACCAACCAAGCCCAAAAACGCACCAGAAATCAGCGTTCTGTCTGTACCTGGAGTCCCATTGCAGTTGTGCCTGTTGTGTCCCAAAACCCGGAGCCCAAAGTCTGCATCCTGATATTGTGCTTTCCTCAGCAAACAAGAGCTTCCCCTACATACATTAGCTACAAACAGAAAGAGTGGGTGCTGTTTATTTAAAGAACACAGTAAAAAATTTCCTTTCAGGATATTTTTCTGTATGAATATACAGCACTGTTTCTTATATTCAAAAAATAACCTCATAGAAAGGTAGACTTCATAAAGCACAAGTTGGTGAAACCCTTAAACTGCTTATCCTAATCCTCTACTCCATCAGTGCTGATGAGGAGATTCCAACAGGTCTGTATCAAAAGCCAATAACCAAATTATTCTTCTGCAATCACATCTCTCTGCAATAGTTTTAGAGGAACATCCCCAAGTTCTTTCATTCTGAGGATAAAATGCCTGGACAAGGAGTGATTTTCAGGGCTATACTGGAACCAAAGCCCTCGAGGTTCATCAGTTAACATTAGGATGCCACAGGCAGGACAGCCTTGTGTGGAGGGTGTGCCCAGAGGGACAACTGAGCTCTCAGGTCTCCTGTCAGCTCCTCTGGTTGGGTAAGGAAATCCTCAAAATGAAGAATTCAAGGTAGCCTGTGTTTAGGCATGATCTCCACAAGTCTACAAACTCTCAGGTCTGATATTGGTCTTCAAACAAGATAAATATTGAGAAATAGTGGAATTTTTAAAGCTGCATGAACAGCCTATACAAAAGAAAATTTCCAAGCCTTCTTAGAGAGGGAAATAGATGCTTTAAAAAAAGTGTATTACTAAATAAATATATGCTTTGTATGGCATAGCCACATACCTTTACACAAAACTCCTAACAAATTATTTCAGCTCTGTAAAGGGCAGCAGTTTTTGATTTAAAACATAAATATTAAGAAAGGCTTTAAGAAAACATAAGTAGTAACAACTCTGTTTTATCTCATCCAAGCTCTAGATAATATGGTGTGAGGAGGACTGCAACACTGAAGTTTGTATTAAATAATTCCTTGGTAAGGACAGCAGGGGAAGGATGGGTGCAACTATTTGTCTGCTCAAGAGCTTAAGCCTAGATTCACGTGACCCAGCCACTGTCATCAAAGCAATCTTTTCAAATGTCATTTCACATGGCAATCCCAAAAAATGAGCTGGTCATCACAGATAACTGAGAAAGGTTTGTAAGGAAAAATTGCATAGTTTTAAAGTTACATAGAAAATGTAATGTTTCAGTTGCAATGGATGAAGAAAACCTGTTGTCTGAGAATATCAACAGTCAAGAAGCCAAAGAATTCTTAAAGCTATACAAAATAATTTAAGGAAATAAAGACAGTTTGGTAAAACCATCAGTCTTCTTCCATTTAAGGTGCATTAAGATGGAGACAGCCAAAGATCACATTTTGATTCTTATCTCACATTTCTTATTCAAGTTCCAACTTGAGTCTGAACTCATGAAATCCTATGCAGTTTTGCAACAAGTAGTAAAAATAATGGAAAAAGATTACAAATTACAGATTACAAATAAATCTGTAAATATTTTGGTAAGTCTGAACAGCATTTTACATCAACACCTGCCAACTTCATCATCTGTCAAACCTACGAAGCCTTCGCCTTCTCATGTCCTCTTCTGAGTTCTCAGGTGGGAACCAAAACCCATAAGGTCGCTGCCCATAACTGTGTGCTCCTCCACCAAAATCTACAAGACACAATGAAAAACAACTGTTATTTTGGTCTGTAATAGGAGAAAAATGCACATATATCCTGTAAGCCAAAGCATCACAACACAAAGGAGACAGGGAATTGAATGTTTTCAATTCTAATGGTTTCAGGGCAATTACAACGTCCAGAAACTGCTCTTAAAGACAGTCAAATAAAAAGAAAAACCAAAACCAGAAAACTCCCCCAAACAATAAAGCTACCACCACCCAAAAAACCACCCCAATCCAACAACAAAACCAAACCAAACGACAAACCACAACAAAAAGAACATCTCACAAGTATTAACCCATTAAGAATAACAAGTATTAACAAGTATTCACATTTTTCACAATCCCTACTTTACACAGTGAACTCCAGAATGTTAAACTATTTCAGTGTCCTCAGCAGTTGCTTCTGGTAAAAGCAGCTTTTGTGTTTGCTTTTAGTACCGAGTCCCAACATGTGCTGACCCACAGCAGATGGCAGCAGTTTCACAAAGGAAGGACACGTGGCAGCCCAACCATTCCAAGTGTAAGCAAAATAATCTGAGCAGCAAGAGCACAGCCAGCCCCACAGCTCTGGGCCCTGGCACCCCGAGGAGCCAGGACAGGCCCTTCCAGCAGCTCTCCAGAATTCACATCGAGGCACCCAGCAAAGAAACAACAAGGCCTGGTTACACACACCAGCTCAGCTGAGGGGCTCTGGGAAACAAAAAACACAGTCTGCCTTCTGAGCAGAATTATAGTGTTAAGGACAAGCAAATTTGCTTTAAAGGTAATAAAACCTTTGTAACATTCAGCATTTCTTAAGTTTTCACCTGCCCTACATAGGGTCAAACCTGCATTGTAATGCTGTAGATTAATAATTGATTTTTGAATCATCATAATTAAACTAATTGCTTTTTTTAAAAAAATTCTTTCCAGCAGTGAAATTGTCAACTGAATATCAAAGTTTCTTATAAAAACATTTATTTTTCTATACAGCATCCCAGGTTAATTTTTATTTAAGAAAACAGATAAAACTTACACAGCTAAGACAAGTCTTTGCATAGTCCCCATAAAATATGTTCAACCCTTCAAATATACATGTGCTTTAATAATCACTAGGAATAGAATGAGGTTATAAAAAAGATGAAAAATGCTCCTTTATATATTGACCCAAAAATAGAAGGCTAGACAATATATTTTGACAAGCTTTAGGTTGAAGAAAAGATCTTTTTTTACATCAAACAATATGGTGAACGGCAAAGTCTGGATGTTTTAAATACATGTATTTGTATCTGCTTGTAGATATTTAAATTATCCTGTTACCTAAAATAGTTCCCGACACCTTTTTTCTTTTAATTACTGCAGAAATATTAATGAAATAACACCTTCATCTTATCAAAATATTTATAAGCCACAGTGTTCAGAAATGGTAATTAGGCCACTGCTACTACTGAAACACCACCTGACATCTGTGCAAGAAACCAACACAGGCATTTCAATACATCAGCAAAAACAAATTAAAGACTAATGGAATCTAAGTCTGCATTTAAAGGATACGGAAAACTGCAACAACACTGGATGATAGACAAAACCAAAGGATAAAGTACAACAAACATAGAACAAACATTAACCCTTCCATGGCCTATTTTATAAATTTATTGTGAACTAGAACCACGTTCTGTGAATACAGAAGACTGAGACCCCCATCCCAATCCTGTCACTTTGTGTAAGAGTTTCTTTGGTTACTTAAGTTCACAATTAAAGCACTTTGGAGCAAAACAAGAAAATCACTGTAATTGCAACAGATATAACTACACCTCTATTAATGCAATGCCACAGAAGTGTTACATCAAACATTCTCACTTGATTTTTCCTCTTCTCTGAAGTTATGACCTTATTTTTAGGTTAGGTAATAGGATTTGCAAGACAGTTTCTGTAAGATTCAGGAGGAATATATCAAGCTACCAAACTGTTAAAGTCTCACTAGTAGAAATATGCAATTAGGTCTGGTAAGAGGAGTGTAGCAAATAAACAGCAGAAGTATCACAAAGCAGTATGTCTGTATTTCTTTTTCATGCCAGCTTTATTTGTGTTAAAGAAGAATCTAGAACATTTCAGTTGAACAGCTTACCATTTTCAGTATCACCATCTGTCCTGGCACTACTGAATGTGGTATCCATACAAAAACCAAACTATACAAACACTTAAATATCCACACAAAGAACAGACACTTCTCATTTCTACAAAAAACTCTTGCTTCTGGAGAGGCTTTGCTGTAGAAGATAATCACAGACAGCAGTAATTTCTTTTGAACCCAGCAAGGACCACACAGCTAACCAAAACAGAGAGCTCTGATCTGGATATTTGATCCAATGTCATAACATTCCAACACTTGCTTGGCTTTCATTCACACCAGTTTTATATAAATTATCTCTTCCATAAATAGTATAGCCCTGCTAACTATGTTACAACAACAGAATATAATTAAAGTTTACTAACCAGCACTTGGGTGTGCTACAGATCACATACGGTGTAATACACTGAACACCTGACTTGCCTTGCTTTTTAATGCAAAAATACAAATGTTTGAAGTGTTCTATTTAAGAAAATAGGAGTCATCTTAGTTTATAAACATCCAAATATTTTCTTTCTCCACAGAATCAATGACGTTGGAAAAGACCTTTGAGATCATCGAGTCCAACCTATGACCCAACACCCCTTGTCAGGCAGACCCTGGCCCCGAGTGCCACATCCAGTCCTTCCTTAAACACCTCCAGGGACAGTGACTCCACCACTTCCCTGCACAGCTCATTCCAAGGTATTTTTGATGCATTTGGAGTTAGAAGCAGTAAACTGGAGGGCAGCAAGAGGCCAGAGTCAAAAAGCCAATGTTGCTCTACTCATTTCATCTCTTCCAGCCAATGAGTAGTCAAGTCTTTAGGTCTAATCAAACTCACTTATGATTTACTGAGATGTACAGAGAATTTTAAGGAAAGGCAGTGCAGGCATTTTTCCTCCTTTCATACTTTTGCAGGACTAGGAGGCTTCCAGAAAGAGCTGAGACCCACAAAACATAGCAACCTTTTCACTGCTTTGTGTTTCACTAGAAGTGAGACAGAAACTACAAATGCCTAAAAAATATAAAATGGCAAAACCACTTTTATTCTTTCCTGTCCTTCCCTCTGCAAAATGCAGACATGCTATACAGTCTGAAAGCTTTGGCTTTTAGTACTTATCACTGCCCCATTTTTTCCTACTCAGCTCCAAGAAGACCACATTCATTAGCCTTTGCTATTGTTTCTAACACAGCCCTTTCAGTTTCTGTCAATGTATGAGAAGAATTTTGCTATTCTATGAAGCAAACTATTCTTCCTGGTGCTGATGCCAATATGTCTCATCTACAGACTTGAACATAAACTGGTGAAGAAGAGTAATGGAAGTAACTACTGTTTCTGTGCTATGCTTTGGAACAGCTGACAAATGAAAAACCAAATTAGCAGGGAAGTAGCTGAGGGTAATGAGTTTAGAAGGAAAGTAACATACAATTAATCCAGACATAGCTGGATTGTTACAAGAGCAAGCCAGAACAATCTTGAACAGTCTCTGTCTCTCTCTTGTTTTTAAAAAGAGATGGTAAAATTGAGAAATACACAAAACCATTCCCTCCCCAAAAGTCTGATAATTTGTTTTGGTTAGGAGAGGAGATGGCTAAAGACTTAATCTTTAATCCCTTCATACTTAAGGATTTTTATATTTATTTTAATCATGCTTCAAAATCTCATCTTTCCTGCATCACTATCACCAAAATAAACTCTTTTTGAAGTAACAAATTGTTAAAAGCACACTGGTAACATTTTTAGAAAGCATCAATCACTGCCTCATAAGCCAAAATCTTACTGCATACTCAGATCATCCATTTGCTACAAATAATCAATGCTACAATGCAGAAGTAAGAGGATAAGAGACCACTGCTGGACTTGATGCTCTTTTGCAAAGAATCAAGGGGATTAGTTTTACAGCTACCATTTAGCTGGATACTGAAAATACTCCAGGAGAGATGGCATAAAATAATCTCACTGCATTTTCCAACCAATTAATAATTCTCCAGATGTTCCTTCACCTAAAACAAGGCTAAACTCATTATTAACTGAAAATGGTTGATACATTAAATTAATTATGTCTTTCTTTCCCAAGTATTGAAAGGAATTTACTAACCAACTCAAAAAACCCTACATAAACATGCTACTTAACCAGTCCCTAGGCTAAGACAGCTGACAGCTATTCCTCTCCTGAGTAGTAAGAAAGCTATGAATAACTTCAGTTAGAAGAATTTCAGGTGGGCTGTATATTTATCATAATATAGTAGAAGTATTTTGTTGAGCTGCAAATAGCAAGGTATGCATTTCCTTAGAAAATGACTAACTTATTCAGACATTAAAAAAAGAGTTCAGAACATAATTTTTTATATGGTCCCAATGAAAAAAAACGTAAACTCTATACATAATCTATAGAATTAATCCAATGATAAACCAAAGTTAAAATAGTAAATTGTGGGTAAATCTAAAATTAGGACTATTCACTGACCTTAATTTACCAGTAAAAATTCCCAGACTAAGTTTGTTAACATTTGCAAGAATCTTACAACATAAAACCCCACTTTGCCTTCCCGTTACTGCATTTCTGCTTGCGTAACAAAGACCCACAGCAACAAAGGAACTCCGAACAATATCCCTTTCCCAGTGCCAAGCCTGAGACACCCAGATGGATGGAGGGAGATACCAATGCACACTGGAGCCACTCCCCAGCAGCTCCCACTTTCTCCAAGGGTAAGGGATGCTTTTGTGCAGCCCACACACAGCTCCTACTAATGATGCCCACAGCTGGGAAGCAGAAGTGCTGCTCTCCAGCAAGGTGACCCTGCCAAACCCACTGTGAAAGGAACAACTTTTGTTCCTTTATGAACAAGTTACTGAGGGAAAAAAAGTATTTCCAGAGACCACTGATGTCAGATAAAAGACTCTCATTTGTATCACTGGGTCTTGGATCAAAATACCAAGAGGTCTCCACCTCCATATGCAAACCATGCTTTTAAAATAGGTGTAATGTGTATATGAATGCAAACCACCTCTAGCTACATCCAAGATTTAACTCTTTTTAGCATTTTCCTCCTATTTTAATTGTCTTCAGCAGTTGAAACAATTGCAAGAAGGAAACATCATCCAAAAGAATTAGGCATACCTGCAAGTGTATTTGCATGTTTAGGAACTCCCAGAAAAAATAATCAACATTCTGTATACATTTCAGCACAAAAATCAGAATAAATTCTTATCTCAAAATCCATTGTAGCAATAGCAAGAACCTATGTCACCAGCTATGTCACTGTCAACTTATTGCCTAAAGAGGCAAGGAAGCCAATCCTTTAGGCAGTATTTCCAAAAAAATCCCTGCTTTGCAGAACTGGTCTTTACCCCACAGTATTTCAGAGGTGCTAACTGGTGATGGTACTGGTTTGAAAGAGAAACCCATGGTGAAAGGCTCAGTGGTTCATTTAACTCTTCTGGTGAACTTTGATCACCGTTGTAAAGAGAATCGGGAGTTTTTTGGTTCTAATTTTCAACAAACCTCATCCTACATCAACCACTATATTTATGAAAAGACAGATGGAAGAGAATTCATTAAATATTTCTAAAATAATTCTGACTATTATCAATTCCTGTTGCAAGTGGTTTGCTTCTTACTCTGGTACCAAAACTTTCTGTGTGGAAATGATAAAAATTCACTGATTCATTTTCCCAGAAATTTGCTTAAGAAAGTGCTGGTGATCAGATCACAGAGCACAGCTGCAGTTTTAGAAGGGTATTTAGAACATGAGGTCTGCTCAATGGGTTTTCCAAGAGGTGTGTTGGGTACCATAGTATGAATTTAAAAAAAAAAAACCCAACCAGAAGGAAATTCAGCACAAAAGCTGCATCTAATTCTCAAAGCCTAAATCCTAGCATATGATTTAATGAAATGTATTTTGATCTGAAACAATGCACTACATATTTGAGCACATAATTTGCTTTAAGGTATTTCTACAGAAAGCCACCATATTCAAGTGCAATGACTGGCATTTCTATAATTGCAGAAAGAACAGATAACACTGGAAATAAAACGCATAGCATTTCTCCAGTTTCCTCACATAAATTCCATTCTTATATTACAATCTTCCATGGGCTGGCAAATTTCAAAGACTCCAATAAAACATCCTGTCGCAGTAGCAACAGACATGGGAACTCTTCCAGGGAACAGGTAAGCCAGATGACCAGGTATTTTCTAACTGCTCCAAATGACTCTGACTAACCAATACCTGGCCATCTAAAAGCTTTTGGGTGCAGAGGTATTGGTTTAGTTTTAAATCAAAAGCAATGAAATGCATAGACAGCTCATGATAAAATGTAAGAGGAATGTCTACACCTGATACTTGTAGGTGTTTCTCTTCAATCACAAACTATAAAGATTTTCTTCTCCATGTTTAAAAAGCTTCGTCTTTTCTGGAGAAACACCAGCTTGCAAAGGATTCTTAACATTATTGACATTGAAAGTCAGACACTTAGAAGTTCAACTCACAAAAAATCCCAACACCCACGACAACAAAAATCCGAACCCACATCCTACACTGATCAAGATATTTCTTCTGAGCAGAACAGCAAGCACCCAAGATCAGAGACTTGGTTATACTGGGGTTACATTAAGGGTGGCTGGTAATACCAGTATTAAACAAAAATGTCAGCCATATATTTGAACTTCACAGTAAAAGGAGTGTAAATAGCAAAGGCTATGACTTTTTAAAATCCAATATTATTTTTTTAAATAAAGGAAGAATTATTGCAATTTGAAACCAATATAAAATTATAAGAATAACAATAAAAATTTTTAAAAACCCAAATCAAACTAAACCAATAAACTCTGGAGAGAAAACCAATTAATGCTGTTTAAATAGTTTTTTGTTTGAGGCAACAAAATAACTACAACTGAAAATGGAAAAAATATAAGTAGGAATTCCTTTCAGCAAAGAGACCTAAATCACTAAAATAGTTTGGTAGTCTTAAAATTGATGCCTCCACAGATCTCAAAGAAGCCTAGCAATTTCTTTTCTTGCATTAGACTCTAATTACTATTATCATAGAAATTTTCAAGATATTGCATAAAAATAGATCTGCAGTTCAGGAATGCCTGAATGTGGAATAAACAAAAATGCTGTATCTTTAGGGTGGGTTTAGATAACCCATATATGAGTTTAGAGAACAGTATCTACTGAGCTTAAATTCAATGCATGTCTTAACACAGATTAGCTTTCAGTTGTGGACAACAGCTGATACCAGGAAATTCTGTATTATGTCATTAATTCTTTTATTAGCTTAGCAGGATACTATCACATCAATTTATAGGATTAACATTCTATATCCATAATGGTACATTTTGTGGCCTAGAAGCCATAATAAATGTACTTGTCCAAATAAGGATGAAAAAGATATTATTAATCAATTGAAATTATTGGAGTACTCTGTTGTCCAAGTTACAGAGCAGCTGTGATGGTTTAAATGCCATAGTTGGGGAAAAAATTAATAAGAGAGCCCTAAATTGATTATGGTACCTTCTATTACAACCTATTTCAAATTATTTTATGTAATTTTTTGTCATTTTAAGTACCTGTTTCATCATCCATGTAATTGCAAGAATCTCTGAATGTTCATGCTTTAGGGAAAACGTATCATGTTCAAAGGATAGTGCTCATTCAAGCTAATTATTTTTCAAACTAACTGACAGGGAAGAATATCCTAATTGCCCATTAGCACAGTAAATTTCATCTCATCCTTTGTGTCCCTGAAAGAGGTGTGATCAGTGACATGCTCTGTATTATGTTCTTTGTGAAATAAGACATCTGCCTATAGGCAAATTGAACCTTTACACAGCTTGTTTAAGGAAGTATTTTAAGAGCTCAAATCTTAGGTCTCTCTTGTCCAAACTAAAGTGTTCCAGCAGGCAGGAGAAAGAGTTGCAAAATAAAGCAAGATCCCTACATATTTGATCACAGCAAATTCTACTGGCAACAATATATGAGCACTGGAACCAGGCATTACCAGAGTATTAAGAAATGCTGCTTTCGGCAGGGAAGTTTAAAGTGAAATTTGGTTTGCCACTGCAATCTACTAGTGAGGTACTAGTGAAATTAATTCTTGTGTTTCATCAAAGGATATTCTCCAAAAAAACATATTCCCTCTTATTGTACAAAACTTATCTTTGTTCAAAAACACAAACAGATAAAAAATACATCTTACCTGGAGTGTTGGAGATTATTTAAGGCTACAAATGAAAGTTGCAGATGTTTCACAGTGATACATGTAAGCTTTTAAAGTGCTTACTGCTTACTTATTTATATTTTAATCTTAGCACTGTTGTTCATATTCTGTTTTCGTGATAGTTTCAAAAAACTCCACAAAAATGGCTCATTATTTCATGTAACATCTCAAAATGCTTAATATTAAAAGCTTTGAAGGATTTCTTTCTCAAACTCAATGTTAAAAATTATGCAAAATATCATCTTAAAAAGACAGTAAAATAGACAATACCCCTTACAATAAAGCTCATTTTATATCCTTTCCTTCCCAAAATTACAAGATATGTCCAAAAATAAGTCATGAAGAATACATCTTGTTTTCCCTCCTAAGTCCCTTTCAGTATGAATCATAACTTAAGAGATAAAAATGCAATAAAATTCCTACCTCTTTCATTAAGACTGTTTAGCATTGCCCTTTCAAGCTGTTCTTCTTCAGTGAGCCCACCTGTATAATCAAAGTAGCTCCTTGGAGTTCTATATTGAAAATCTGGATAATAGCCATAATACTCTGTAAAATGAATCAAAAAATAAAATAAATTTCTGATACTCAGCAAGTGTGAAATCAGATATTATCTTTATGCTATCTTTCTTCCACAAATTGTCTTAATTTGGGAAAGAAAAAAATTATGAGGGCTCAATTACTTATATAATATATGCCATGAATTAACTTCTAATTTACAAAGTCACAGCATGGTAACAGGAGAAAAAAAAAAAAAAACAACAGAGAAAAGATGGACCAAATATCTCAATTTTTTATAACTGTTAAAAGTAAGTGTCAGAATTGCAATTACTAAGAAGTTTCACACAGAAATTGAAAGACAGTTTTCATCATCTCCTTTTAACATTTCCTTGTCAACATTTGGACACCTTACTGCTATCACCAGAACACAAACCAGGTACTGTTCAGGCTTTTTCTCCCCACCTCTCTTCCCCTTTCCCCCAGGGCCCATAAAACAATGTCATCATAAATTCCAGTCATCTTTGGACCTAGAGAAGTCACAGGAAAAGATTTCTGCAAATTCCTGTAGTGTGTAGAGAGCTCATGTTGTGCTCTGGCACAGCTAAACCTGCCCTGCATAAAGCCAGCACAGCACAGATCTCATCAGTGTCCCACTCACTGCTGCTGCTGCACTGCTGACAAACCTTTCTGGCCTTTGCACAGCTGGCCAAAACCAAGCACAGGCCATCACCCACCCAAACACATGGGATTCAAAAGGAAAAAATTACTTGGCTAGAGAATTAAGCAAGAGTCTCTTCCTGTTAACAACACAATCTGATCTTGCCTGAGCACAGAAAACCTAAGCTGAGAAAATTATAGAAAAAAAGTCACACTTTTCAACTGAGGAAAACTTTAGAGAGAAGTCCCATTTTTCTATTCCATTTCTGTATTTTCAAAATACAAAGCTTTTGTGATGTGTTCATTTCCAGAGAGCTGAACAAGGGATTTTGAAGAACCAAAGTACAGAAAGGTTGCCAGTTTCTTCCAACTGAGAGAAAATTATACAATGGTTTTTCAAAATTATGAAAGTGGAAATATTTTTGTATTAAACAAGTACAGCAGGCCATTTCCTTTTTCTTCAGATTATTAGCATCAATGATAGTCTTGTATTCTCTCATGGGTTCTATCAATTCCAGGTGAAACTTGTGAAGTTTCTGTGGTTAATAACAAATACAGATGACAAAGTGAGGACAAATAAATAATTTCTATTTAAAAATTATTTTGCTGAAGAAAAATATCCCAAGCTCTAGAACCTTTAGACAAATAAAACCAGCAATACTCTGTCTTGAAAGTTATACAAGAAAAGCAGGAAAAACTGAACAGAGTAACTGCACGAAGTTCTACATAGAATTATATATATTCCTCTGTATTTGCAAATATCCCTGCATTGATTTTATGTACACATACACAGTATACACACACATTCTGTCTTTTTCCAATTCTTTATTGTCTTGGAACACAACTGACATTGGAAGATTCTTCCTACACCTGCAGTGAAATCTGACTGAGGGACAGCATTTAGCTGTTATGTCTGTACACTCTGGATGCAATCTTCATATATTCCCCTCATTCTCCTCTGCTTTATGTTAATCTGAATGAACATTTTCTCAGCTATAAATTTATTTTCTAGAGGCTTCAAAACTACATGCATGAAGAGTGTAAAAATCCTGCTACTAAAAGCATGAAATTATCTGATGAAAGCAAAAGGATGCTATATTTTAGGTTTGTTCTATTGCTGTAGTTTTTCTATGTTTTATGTTTCACGCTGCCAGCAAGTTGTAAGTGCTCAGAAAGCTGTAATCTTTTATTTTAAAATGAGACATAGTTTGGTAACATTGACATGTTCAAGGTGCTCCTATTAATCAAAATAAATGTCCTAATACTTTATTCATGAACTGCACTTAGAGAAAAGCTAATTCAGCTACTAAATACTACATGTGTTAAAATTACACTTAAAACCTTTTTTCTTTTAAAGCTGTTTCCTTGTGCTGTTTCATAAAATCTGTTCTGACCATAGCTTCATCTAATTTTCTACTTAAATTGGTATTTAAAGGCACATAGTAATAAATCAGCAATGCCAGAAAGTGAAAAACTAATCAAGATATGCATCATTAGCCTATGACACTAGAGAGAGTTTTCTTCATTCACAGATGGCCAAATTTATTCCATATATCATACACCAAGCAAAAGGTTAAATCTTCCATTAAGACTTCTGCAAATAGGATGAAAGACAATGACAAAGTATATGAACAGGGAATGAACATAACAAATATATATTTTCTTAACTGCAGTTGTAAGTCATTTTAGACAAATGAATTTAGTACAAAGAAAAAATTAAATGGTTATATGTAAAGGCAAATTTGGAAGACAGGATAATTCAGGTTAACTCACTCCATCTCCCCTTTGCCCAAAAGAACTCAAAGTAACAGCATTTGGGGACTGCTCAAAACACATAAAAAATAGCCCAGACTTCCTTGTTGTCAGCACATAATGGCTTTTTCCCCCCTCCCCATCATGGCAGATCTACTATATGAAATCTCTTCCATTTTCCCTACTTGAAAAGAGCTGGAAAAGCAAACAGAAAGGGCAGTTGAGAATCTTTCTGCTGCTCCTCCACAAGGGTGGTCTCATACACCCACCCAAGCTCCCAGCAGCTGGTGTTTGTACAGGGGCTGTAACAGATCACAGAGTTTAAATGTCAAGTGCAAATTCTTATCTTCATTAGCTATTAAAGGACTTTTTCCAATATAAATCTCTCGAGTTTCCATCCACCCTGCTGTTCTGGAACACTGGAGGAAGGTTCAGTGTCTGTGAGCAGCTGTGCTGGGCAGCACCTGTAAGTGGATGAGCAGCTTTACCTGGGCTGGGACTGCCAGCCATGGGAACAGGTCACTTGTGCTTGCTGCACACGCTGTGCTCACCTCATTTCACTTCACAGTAATAATTGTTTTATTTCTTTACTGGCCTTTAGATCAAATGTTTTGTGACCTGAGAGTAAATGAGAGTAATGAAAATCCTGAGTAAATATACTTTTAAGTTGGAACAATCCCTGTTGCTGAAGAAAGCAGGCTGAGATCTTTTGTTCAGGAATTACAAAACAGATGTTTCAAAAATACTTAAGGGTCCAAAATCCTGCTTGTGGGAACTATTTAATGTAATAATAAAATTGGAGATAGATCATGGAAGACAAAGTCCATCAGGGAGAATAAAAGTAGCTATAAACTTGGCTCAAAGTAAGCACATCTCAATTATAAAAGACTACACAAAATAAAAAACCCTGCCTGACAAAACATCAGAGAACAGTAAGAATGATCAATCGTGTGAAATAGTTTCCTTATAAGCAACCAGACAGACTCCAACTTTCTGAATGGAGGGAAAAGACGACCATTGTGAGTACAGGACTGAAGCCTAAAAAACCACTAAGGAAGGAAGTACATAAAGAATGAAGGTTTAGTCTCCCTCCCCAAAGAAGAATTAATGTACATCAAATGAAATTAGCAGTTAGCAAGTTCAAGCCAAACCAAAAAATGACAGATTTTAAACCAGGAAACAAACTGTGAGTCTCTTCTGATGATGTAGGTGATAAGTGTTCATGTCAATTCAAAGAGCTTTTGACAAATTGATGGAAGAAGGATCTACCACAGGCTATTAAAGACAAAATTCTCCCATAAAACTTTTTGCTGAGAACATCTTCAAGCCACAAGCCACTGCACACTAGCAGATATTTGAGAGAGTTATCACTATGCATTTATCCTGTTCTTCCAGCAGATGCCTAGGAAAGAGCATAAATCACTGCAGGAGGTTAAGAGATGCCAGGATATGCATCCCTTAGCTCAGATCCAACACCCAGAGCCCTTCTCCCAGCCTCTCCTGGCCCTCACAGACAAGGACTCCACCTATTATTTCTGTACACTCCACATGCAATAATTCAATGTTCTGCAGGAGAAGTGAATCAAACATGTTCTGCTCAGTGTGCCTGCATTCCAGCCACCCATCTATAAACTGAAGATGGCCTAAATTCAGTCTGCTGAGGAGGGGCTTTCTGCATGTAAATGACTTCATTTACAGAGAGTTTCAAAGAAGATCCTTTTTAGAAGGGAAAAACCACCCTAGAATGGAACAGATAAATTTGCCAGATGAGGGCATATTTACCAAGGTCCAAAGGGTTGCTTTCAGTAGACAATTTCCCCACTGCTACACCTTGTGCAAAAGGGATGATATTTCCCTGAGGTAGCATTTTAGGAAGTCATGACCTTAATTTGAGGCTTAAGCCTCTTGTACAAAATCCATCCACACACTTGCCTGAAGAGGAAAGGTGAGACATGCCCAGAGAAGTAATATAAGTTTAGCAAGTATACGAGTGCAGAATATTTTGTATACTTTGTATGTTTCCATTTACATAGTTCTCTCATAGGTTTTCTAATCATTAGCAGAAACTGTTTTTAAAGCTGGAATAAGTTTTTGGTTAAGTGGACAAGAGTACTTACCTGAATAGTAGTCCCTTGGCCTGTCAGGCTCAGTGAAGAAAGAAATGCCAGCTAAATAAAAAAATAATGCATATACTGTTAGAATAATAATATTTTCTTTATAGAATACAAAATTCAAATTTAAAGTATCCTTTTTTAAGAGTTTGTTTCATCAGATACAGGCAGGAAATCAGTCATGGGTATCTGTGGATTTTTTTGGCATCAGTGAAAGAATATACTATTGCAAGCTTGTATGTTGTTCCAGATTTTATAGTAGAGTGCCATGTTCAAGCAACATATCCACGTAGAGTAGGAAAAAAGCAAACCAACCTATAACGTTCTCCCATTATGAACACATAATGAACAATTATGAACACTAATGAACAATTTCTCTACTGAGAGTATTCATTAGTAATAATGTTTAATGCACAGAAAACTGAGGACTGGAGCAACACTGCATTATTCCTGCTTTGCTACACAGGAGAAGAAAAATGCCCGTGCACTGAACACTGCTTCCTACAGCTGTCAGTCACACAGAGCCTGCACAGCAGCCAGGGCAGGTTTCACTAACAGTATTGTGGGGTTATCACTGAATCCCAGAGAAATTCATTGGAAGGACCTCAGAAGATCCCCAGTCCAACTCCAACCAGAGCAGGGTTAGTGAGGAGATCAGAGCAGGTTACCCAGGCAGAGCTGCATCTTGCCAAGTCCTAGGCTGGAGACCCTGAAGCTGCCCTGGCAGCTGAGCTGATGCCTGCCTGTTCTATAGTCATCAGGTAGTTCCCCTGTGGCACAGAATCATGCAAGGTTAACCTTTAACTAACAGGACACCTGACGTCTGTTCCTCCAGCAAGGCAGGAAAGCTGATGCTTTGGTGTCCTTTTTTCCCTTCCAGCTGCTGAACATACATGACCTACAGACTATCCCCAAACTGTGATCAAAGCCCCAGTGAGAGCACATTTGAACAAATAATTCCCCACTGTACAAACACCGTATCCATGTTCAATTTGATGGAACAGTCATGAATAAAGTACTCAACCTATCAAGTAGTCAGACAAAAGAAGCCAAGTATTCTGCCAACCAACCTGCTGTTGTGTCAGGGCTTAGACTTCCAATTAAAACACTGACATTTATGGGAGTGTTCATTTAAAAGTTTGCAGGGCTGCATTTAAAACAATTGTTAAGACTAAAGATGTCTAAAGCTATAACCTTTTTTAGAATATAATTATAGCTGCAATATGAAAAGTTGTAATAACACATTGTTGGAAAGCTCGAGAAATCCAGCAACCATTTCTTAAGCATCCCACCACCTTTTTCAAACCAGAGACTTCCATTAGGATCAACACAACAGTAGAACTCAAGATGGAGACATTTTGTTCTGACATATGTTTATGGCTTCACCACATTTCACTTGAAGTGATGCTTTCATTGAAAGATTATACTCTAAATAAATACTTAAAAAGAAGAGTAAAAGGTACTCATCTAAGTAAAAATATCTGAAAGTCACATTTATTCTTAATTGTTCTTATGCATATTTAAGAAAAAAATTGACTTTTTTCTTCTGCACCCACTTTAATAAAATGAGCACATCTTTAATTGTCTAAAAACTTGCTGGAATGGCCTGAATTTCTATATGCAAGGCTTACTGAATCTTAAAAATAAAAGTGTTCCTTATGCAGATTTTGTAAATTCAACAAAATTATATACCTGCACAGGCTTGCATGATCTTTTTCAGAGGTCCCATAGTGTACATCAATCCAACAAGAATCCCTGACAGATGCCCAGCAAAAGAAGTCCTAGAAAATAAAAAAATCTTGTGAGTAATGGAAGGGGAGACTTTTTTTTGGTAGGGATACAAACGGGAGAGTGCAGAATTTGTTGTACAGAAAAAGTCTCTGAGACTTCCCAGAGAAAGCCTCTGAACAACACCAAGCACAGAGGCATTACCTGCCTGCAAGGATACAATGCCAAGTTTTCTTTCTCTGTAACTACCTTAAAATTGGGAGTTACACAGTTACAGAAAAGTATTTAACAAATATCTGAGAAAGCTAATTGGAGAGATCATTTTAGTTGCTACAGAATATGATTCCCTAAAAGCATTTAAAGATTTACCAAAGGAGTAAACTGGTTTTAAGCTTTAGAAAAGTAACTCACATTGTAATGTCTGGGTAGATCTTACAAAAACCACATACATTTCTGAGTGAAAGCACAAAGAAACTTTCTACTGCACTATCCATGCAATCTTACAATTAGTCTGAAAGAAGCATGAATGCAGATCCACTGCAATCTTTGTAATACACTGCCTTCAAAATTAAAACAATTGAAATGCTGAGATCCAAATTCTTTTCTATGCATACCAACAATTTCTTTAAAAAATATCATTACCATTTGTATACAGAATGAAAAGGCTCTGGAGTCTTTTGAGAAATCAAACCAGAAGCACATGTTTACAGTAAATAAGGAGATTCGCTCCAGTTATTGACATGACTAGGGGGTACTCTATAAATTCAAAAATCAATTTTCAGCATTCAAGTTAGGAGTTAAACTCCTTTGTGTTTAAACACAGATTAAGAGAAAATCTTCTGAATTCAAGCAGGTGTAACCACTAGTTGCAAATTTTTCACCTCTATTACGAAGTTACAGAAGCCAAACATAAACATTAAAATTTCCTCTGATGTGCAATTAGAAATAACTCATTTATACTGGTTGTCAAAAAATTTAAATAATATGAGCTAAAATGAGCCTTTTTTTCATTTATAAAGTAGAAATGAAACCTCTGTTTAATATACCAAGTGCAATGTTTGCATCAATTTGATCCGCAGGAGTTATACAGATGATGGCACAAGCACTCAAGCCAAGACAACTTCCAGGCATCAGTGGTAAAAGGAGACAGGAAAATGCACATGTCACTAGAGGGAGGTAAAGATCAAATCTAAATTCACTCTTTTGCCACCTACTTAACCACAAACTCCTATCCTGCCATGGAGAGCTGCAGTTCTCTCTCACTGGTAACCAACAACTCTCTAGAGAGTAACACATAAATGCTGATGTGAATATTTATAGATAAAAGGTAGTGACCAGGAACTAATACATATAAGTTATATATTAGTTCCTTATATAACTATAAGGAACTAGTTTTCCAAACAGATTTTCTGGAACAGATTTTCCAAATTTATGGAAAATGCATGCTTGACTTGGAAAATGTCTGACCTCAGCAAATTAAAAATACTTAAAAATCACCTCCTCTAGAAATCACCAACATGATATTGGTTCACCTAAGACTTAAGGTATCTACACAATTCTGGAAGAGGCACAGATTAAACAGAAAGTAACTTTTCACATGTCTGTTCTGCCATTAAACAAATAACCCCAAAGACTGCTAAGCAAAGCCTACATCTCAATATCCTTTATGGGAGCTGAAGATTAGTTCAATACTGATTGCACTTTAAAATTTTTCCAAAACAAAAACATTAATGAGAAAGGAAATAATAAGATGTCAGTAAACTCCTAAATCCTCTCCCAGCACACAAAGGCAGGTCCAAATTTACTGCATAAGTTTTCTAACTGGGTAGAATTCTGCCTCAATTACTGACTTCTTATCTATTCAAAACTAAATTATGCAATTTGGTTTACAAAAGGAACCAGTTAGGCATAGACTTCAAATATTATAACCGGCCCTGAGCACACAGATGTGCATGTAAGAGCAATGCTGTGAGAGATACAATTGCTATGGTTCATTGCAAGGTAGTAGGCAGTTACAAATTAAACATGTTGTGTTCTAGGATATGAATTTCTGGAGATCACCACTTGTTTTCTATAGCCTCCATTATCATTTAAGTCCTCTGAAATTGCCCTTTGTAGAGGTCACTGTAGAGGTTTAGATGATGCAGCAATCTAAACTTCCATGAAATTATGAAATATTTTTTTACATTATTTCTGGACTTCCTATCCACTCTCTACCCAAAGACATTTCTACAGTAAAGCAACTGAAAAAGAACAGCACACAATGACTGAACTCATGTTTTTCCTCTCCCATAAACAGTATGATATTGTTTTACTTCATACATAACACCCTTCCAC
The DNA here is from genome assembly GCA_013399945.1 of Ploceus nigricollis. Classification (NCBI taxonomy): domain Eukaryota; kingdom Metazoa; phylum Chordata; class Aves; order Passeriformes; family Ploceidae; genus Ploceus; species Ploceus nigricollis. Next base: position 1,348,504 of record VXBC01001702.1, on the reverse strand, counting down.
TACTCTTTAATTAAAAACAGTATTGTTAAACATATCACCAAATAAAATCTATGTTCAGCTAAAACAACAGTTTATGTTTTTCAGAAAATTGTTTTTAATGCACTGAAAGTTTTACTTTTATATTTGTAGCAATGCCATGCAGCTCACAAATAAAATTGCATTTGGGCAGAGCACTCTTCTGTCTTTAATCCTCACTGCAGTCAATTGAGCAGCCAGGCATAAAGCTACAAAACCAGTGCTTAACCTAAGCAATATCTGAATTCTCCTCCTGTGCTAGGAAATGTTTTATCAGCTATATCACAGTATCTGACAAGGAATATCTCAGTATTGCTGAGCTCTTTTTTGTTAATCTTTCTGAAAAGTGGGAAATTGTACATAAACAGTGATTTGATAGTTCATAGGTTTGTGTCTGTACTTTGCATATATTCAGCAATGTGATTCACAGTTACAAAATATTACATAGGAAAATTACTCATTTGCAAACAGGACTACAAAAATCAACTGCCAAAGAAGAGCAAGGCCCTGTTCTCCCAGAGGTAGGGGCAGAGGAACTGTGCTGGCACATAGCACACAGGGAAACTGAAAGAGATGACCAGCAGCACTGCAGGACAGTGACACTGACAGTGACAAAACTGGCAGAATACTGGATGACAGTTTGATCGTAAATCAGAGGAGTGACTAAGCCAGAGTGGTCTAGGACAGAAATGACAAGCAAACAGTGGAATGCTGCTCAGCTAATAAAGCCCTTGGCACTATGGTGGAGTAGTTAACTTACCTAATTGAAAAGGCACAGCCCTTTCCCTTGTCCATCAACTTTTGTTATCCTCCCTCAAATACTCAATTACACCTTCTGGGAACAGTATTTCAGGTTTTTAATTTGAGATGTACAAAAAATAGAGGGTTTTAAGGAAAAAGCAGACCACAGGCCCAACACTGCGCTGGGCTACCAGCTAACACTACTCACACTTCATGAGACATTTCAAACTACTCCAGACAGCCCAAATCTCTCCTTTCTTTGAAATATTAAATGCACTCACCCTGGGGAGATAAAATGAATAGCCAGCAGCTCCACCCAACAAGCATATTTACTGGATATGGGCAACCCAAGGACACTGCTCACTCTTCCTGGGTTATAATGGTTGTTCAGAACTTTCAAAGCAAACAAGACTCCTGCAAACAAGAAGAAATCACATGAAGAGAGAAATACTTCTGAACAAATAATAAAGAAATGCAAACAATTTGAAGTACCATGCAGTTTCAAAACACCACGAAGCATATTGCTGCATGCCAGAACAGTTTTGTTCTTTCAGTGATACTTTTCAGTGACTTAAAAAAAAGATACAAAAATTGCCTATTTGTATAACAGCCAAATCTAAGCTGCTTTTTAATGTGCCTGCTCACTGTAGCTATTCAGATATTCAAAACAATACGAACATAATTTAAAATGGGAGTTCTAGTTGAAATAATTGACAAAATTAGTGAACTCAAAAAAATGTTCTGCGACTTGAGAAAAGCCACTACTGAAAACAAGACAAACAAATACGTGTAAAGCTCAACAGTAGGTTCAAATTCTGAATTAATAGAAAATCATCTTACACGTATGCCAGAATCACTTGTTTCTGATAAAAAGAAGTAGATAAATCACCTTTAATCACAGTAAATAATATTAATTTCTAACTGACTGCAACTGTTTTATCATGCAACTGCCAGCCAATATGATGGAATGAATTCAGAGAATTTATTGGAAGTGTTTATGAAAAAGTCCCTCTCAAGAGAAAGCTCACAGTGGCCTGAGCAACTTTCTTAAAGCTGAAAAAGAGGGCTTGCCTTCTAAGGCTATGTCCCAACGACAGGAAGGAAATCTCCTACTTATCTAGAAATGCAGGGCTACTTTTCCACTTGACTGCAGATTTTTTTAAAGAGAAGGAGTTTATTGACTTGAAAATGACCTGCTAAAGGAGGAGACAAGACCATTACTGGAAGAGAGATGACCAAAATCAGGTGTTTGGATGTTGCTAGCAGAAGCAAATCTAGGGGAGTCTCTCCAAAGACAGGCACAAGTCATTTTAAACTGACAGGCTCTTCTAGAAGCCACCTAAGGAGCATTATTGAAATGCTTATATGACATCTGAAAGAGTTCAGACTTCAATTAACCAGCAATATTAAACAGAAAACACAATTCTCTCAGGATGATGATATTTTCATGTTCTCAGGTAAAGTCCCTGCTGGTCACAAGAACATGAACTGAATTACTTTATGTTCATGCCCATAGTACATGCTTTAAATTAAAAAATAGGATAAACACACTGATGTGACAATTATACATATATACAGATATACACCTATCCTCTTTCTGCAATTAACAGTTATTGTTCTATAGCAACTATACATATTAATTTTACATATGTAAATTGGACCAACACTGTATCTTACCTGAGAAACCTACACCACAATTCATTTCATAGGAAGGATCATCCAGAACTATCACAAGCAGGAGTTCCAGCACCATGTAAACTACTCCAATCAGTACTGAAAATACTGCAATTATGTAGGCAAACCATTTGCTCTTCAGCTTTCTTTCCAGCATTATGCCCTTCCAAAGCATGGAAATCATGTTATAATATAAATGCCAATCATCTGCATGGTGGAAAGGAGCAAGCAGCAAACGCTGCCAGTCCTTTCTGTGGACAGCTTCATTTACACTGAGACACACTTCAGACAGTGGCCTCAGAGGATTCAGAAAGAGAAAAATATTCAGTACAAGTACCCCAAGGGTAACAGAAGGAATGTTCTGGAGTCCAACTTGAGAAATTTGATAAAGCAGCAAAAGCAGTCCAGCACTGACTCCTCTTTGCCTTCGTTGCATAGTTACTTCTTATTCAAAGAAATGTGAAGATTATTTCAATTTCCAGTCTTTTGTTCAATTTCAAAACCATACAAGTTTTGGAAATTCTGAAAGAAAAAAGATAGCTTGTTATATACATATTGTGGCGTTTTGAAGCTCATCACTGTTTTTTGTGAGCTTTTAAACACAAAAAAAAATCATCAAGGTAATCAGCTGAGACCTTTTATATATCAGAACAAAAATTCAAGTGAGGAAAAAAAATCAGAATTTGTAAACTGATACAAAACACAAATAAAAGAGATTTATACAGGTAATCCTGACAAGCATTGAGAGAAAAGCAGTCTGCAACCTCTGTTTCACATCCCTGGACAGGCTGTACTTAATCCATTAAAATACTTGGGTATTCTAGGCGTGTTTTCATTAATTCTGATTCAGTCAGAATAATTAAGATTTCAGGAAGGAAAATTCTTCTCTAGAGTCTCAGCTTCCAGGATTCCTATCTTTGCTACATATTTAAATTTTTTTAATGACCATTTTTCCAACTTTTACAAATATTCAAAACAAGCTAAGCTTGAAAACTAAAAGTTACAATTTTTAAAGAAGGAACATAGACACAGCTAAGTACACCTAGATGCAATTTGAAAATTTTTACTGCTTTCCTAGGGATGAGAATAAAGAGTTTAGTTTAGAAGTAAGCGATGGAGAAAAGAAAACTATAGGGGGAAATCATATACAAAACCAGCATATAAAATTTTAAGAGTTATAATGAAATTTTCATCTTTGCTTTATTTATGCCAGAAAAGCCCAGGGGATTAAAGAGGGCTACAGAAACAGATCTGGCTAGAAACAGAGTTACTCCGACAGGAACTGACAAGAGAGGAGGGAGGAAGCTGCGCTGGATAACACAGCACAGGGGGATGTGAAGTTTCCAGAGTGTGGAACCACCTGTGGAAGACAGGAACAGACCCAGGATTTCAGGCTGGTTCCGAGGGCTACCCCAGCTTGGCCAGTCCTACTTTTACCTCTGAAAACTCTGCAAGGTGGCCCAACAACAGCACAGCCTCTCCTCCCCTCCAGGGTGTCCCTTCTTTGCAGAACTACTGAAGATACACAACACATCATTCCACGTGTAAGTATCAGTTATGTAAAACCAGCAAAACTCTGCTACCAGGTTTCAACTGAAACCACCTGAAATAATGAGATATACGCAAAATTCTCATCTCAACACTCCATTAACTTTCTTTTTCACTATACACAAAATAGTTAAAGTTAATATACTAATTTTTTATTTAAATGCCTTTCCAATTAATGCAAAACGATTCCTCTTCAACATTTTCATTAGATAAACAAACAACCACCTAATTCTTCTAGAGGACAGGAGGAAAAATGGCACATTTATAAAGGACAGCCCAAATTGCAAAATTTAACCTTCCCCATTATGTCTGTTAGGATTTACTAAGTTTCACATTTCTACAGACCATTGCCGTGCCTGCAAACACTTTACTAAATATGTTTATTCAGGTATTCAGAGTATTCTTAATAATTCAATTGGGTTGCATTCCACAAAGTCAGTGAGCACTTGGAAAAGGAAAGCACCTCTGGATGATGTTATCCTGTAACAGCAAAAGGACCTGGGAGACCTGCACAGGGTGGAACATCAAAAACAACCAGGTGGGGGCCAGGCTACCTTCTCTGCTTATCCTGAAGTGAGGGGAGCACACAGTTCCATGCTAGCTCACACACAGAATTAATTAATGCCACTTCTTATAATTATTTTTTTTGTCTCTGTATTTCTCTTTAAATCACATTTATGCTTCTTATAGCAGTTTAAGAGAAGAAAAAACCAAATTGGTGGTGGGTTTTTATCCTGAAAACAACTGCAGTAAAGCAGAATGTAAAATGTATTTGCTACACTAAAATGAAAGTCACTACATTTTCCCATGTTATTATCTTGGAGATGCTACGTAATACCTGAGCCTTGTCCAAAACAGAGTGAAAACAACAGAAATGTGCTTTCTACCAGGCCTCTTGAACATGTAACCTCCTACACTGGTGCCTTCTAAAACCAGTGTCTAATGATCACAATTTAACTGCAGACACCACAGCTGTAGCCCTCACAAAGCTCAAATGAACCAACCTGTTAAACTGCAAATTGGTCATTGCAGATAATTACATTGTCAGTCTTTGACTTTAAAGTCAACATTACCAAAAAATATAGTTAATCCAAAGTTTAATCAATGTCATCCTCTTTTTCCACACTAGCTCTGATATCAGGTACATCAACATCCCACATTCTTATAATCTTCTCCCAGACCTCTGGCTTTTCTTGTATCACATGCATAGTTACACCTTTTTAATCACAAAACAGTCAAACCCAAAAACTGTTAGAATTTAAAAGTGAATATCCTTTAAATGTAAGTTATGAGGAAACGTCAAAATCTTGCCATATCATGTTGTTCAAATTGTCAGTCTTGCGTTTTAAAGCTCCCATCTCTGCTTCTGATACCCTTCAATTCCCAATTTAAGTACTTTCAGCACCCATGCACCTAAGAAAAGAAACTCATGCAACACATAGCCAGACAATAATCATGGAACAGGACTGGGAATGCTTTCCATCATGATTACAGCAGTGCTAGTTATCATAAACCATTTCCATTACTGGAAGCAACCAAAAATGTCAGCCAAACACATTGTGTGCTTGAGTCAAAAGGAAAAACATACAAGAGAGAGAACAGTAGTTATTTGAGAGCCTCGTTAATGCAACTCCCTTGAAACATATAGAGCTTTCAACTGTTTGGACATTCCTCCTCAGCCTCTACTCCATTTATTAAAAGTCTAATGAGGCTTGAAACAATGAAGCACTCTTTTTCCTTTTTCTTTTTTAAACATGCCACCTACTTCAAAATGTACAAATTTCCAGAACAGACTTGAAAGAGACATTTGTCTTGCATCCAGGCTGCCACGTGTCTGCATTTTTGTCACCTACTCAAGATAAATGTCTGAACTAAATATTCTTGGAATTTGTTTGTTTGTTTCGTACTAAGCAAGTAAAAGGCATTTGAACTTATTTTTACTGTGACAAACCCCCTCACTCATTTGGCAACCATAACAACTTCAGTACAACTTCATGTTACTAAAAATCATATAATAAAGTAAATATTTTAGCAAATACCAGTTAATGAAATGTTCTACTTTTTTTTCCTATAGCTGTAATTTGACTTTAGAGGAAAAGAATCTCCCTGTACTCTTGCTCCCTCTAAAACAGACATAACTACCCTGAAATTTTGATTTATGTTTATGCAAAACCAAGTACACTCTAGAAAAAAAAATTGTGCATTCAGCCTACATGTTCAAATTAGAGCTAGACCAATGTCAAAACCACTTGAAACTTGAAGGGTGAGTATCAGATCCTAAACACAAAGCATTACACAATAAAGATAAGCCTCAACAGGCCCACACCACTTGTCTGTGAAGATACAGTCTCAGGATACAAAGGCTTCTCCAGGTAAAGCAGAAACAATGTTTTTAGGGCAAAAGAGGAGGGCAAAGGAAGCAGGAGCCAACTGCAAACACTTTTACTGTGGCCCTCAAACTTTGGAAATAGGTGGGGAAAATGCCTAACAGAAAAAACAACCAATGCAAGGAAAAATAAACTAAAAAATTGAAACATAATGAATCATCCTGTTTATATTTAATAAGTATGCAAGGAGAAGGTCAGCCACAATAAGCTTTGAAATGTCCAGTCAACTACACAGTTCATAGCAAAGACAAGGTTCTGACTTAATTATAAAATTAATTACTTCACACAGAACAACTTCTGGATTCATCAGATGTGCCTTTAAAGGGCTTTCCTTCACAAAAGAATACTGAATGGTGAACTCAAAAGACAAAGCATTTCAGAATTTGGTGAGAGAAGTCATACATCTGTAATAAAAATGTTTTAAAACAATTTAAACTCCCTTACTGAGACAATTCAAAGTTAAATATCAACATTCAATGACTTCATAAATGGCTATATCACAGTCTTTTTTTATTATGCAACATTTTAAATTTCGAAATTTTCTGTGAGAATAAAGAAGTTCTTCTGCCTCTTATATCTGCTTCAGCATAAAAACTGAAAATCTTTTAGAGATATTTAATCCTCTAAGGTACCACTAAAAGAGGAAGTCCTTAACAAAATAAGCTTTTAAACTAAAAACTTCACCTTAAAACTGAAAATTGTGTTCTGAAGGGTGTAACAATTACTGTTCACAATGAAATATCCCCATATTAAACAATACATGCCAAGAATCATTTTAGCCACCTTATCCCAAAATAAATGAGACAGCTTTCACAGGAAAGAACCCAAGGGACTAGGTCAAATCTCTCTCATAACAGACAGTAATTAGTAACTGCCTTTCAGAACACCAGGATACATCTACACTAATTGAAGTTGGAGAAGTGAAACAGTCATACATATTTAATATCACTATACTTGTAAAGGTAAGAGGATGTCACAGCTTAAAATAAAAATACATCAAAACAACAGTGAACTTCAGATTAGGCCACAGCTGAGTTTTAACTTCACAGATGTTTGACTCAGGCTCAGGAATTTGGGGTTTGTTGGGTTTTTTTCCCCACTCGATTGCAATTGTTACACATGTACAATGTTAAAACTGGGTAATCATACTAGAAGAGCATCCTCCTTTAGCTGAAGAATTTTTTAATATTATGAAAAATTAAACCATCAAAGATTGCCTGACTCCACTTCAGAAATGTGAAGCACAACAGCTCTTACAATTCTGGCATTCCTTGGTAGCTTTGAGGGAAAATTTGTCTGCAGTGTGTAAGAGAAAGGAAGAACAGGAAACACACTCTGAAGAAATCCATTTTAAATAATACCGGTTAAATAAACAATTCAGAAGCATACGCTCTCTAGTATTAGCATTAGACTACTGTTGTCAACACCAATAAAAAACTAGTTCCAGGAAGAACATCACTGTGCTATTTCAGGAAATCAAACCGGCTCAGGTATTGTTAATTACATTTTACAGACACCCGAATTACTCAAACTCGGTGTTTTAACGACTGTAAGAAGCTTACCAAATGCAGACAAGACATACTTGCCGTTGCTTCTTCTTTGATACAGCTGCAAGTTATTTGCAGTTTTTGGGGGTAGGATTTTTTGTTTTGTAGCATTAACAAAGAAAGGGATATAGTTGTGGCGAGTTATTGATTTTTTTAAGAAGTTGTTTACAGAATTTATAAAAAATACCACTGCAGAGAATGGGGTAAACGAAAGCAGCAAGCCCAAAGTGCGGCGGCTGTGAGGAGCACAGCTCATGTGCAGGTGTGGCTGCGGATAAACCCCGCGGGCTCCCGACACTCGGCTCCTCCTGCGCCCCGAGAGCGCTCCCAGGAGCGCACCCACAGGCACGGCCGTGGGTGTGTGTACAAAGATAATGGCTGCGAAACCGTGAAATATCGGCCATTCGACTTCTCAGGCCGCTTCCTTTCCGTAATTCCCACCACCTCTCCTTGTAGTGGCGGGAAGGAGCGAAGCGCGGCGGAGGGAAACTTCCTACAGAGCGCAGCTTGAGGGCAGCTTACCCAGCCCAGACCCCGCTTGTCGGGGCTTGCACCGGGCACCCCCCTCAGCAGGGCGGCGCTCCCCGGGTGTGGGCCGCGCCCCTCACGGCCGGGGGGCCGCTCTCCGCCGGGAGGCGGCGGCAAAGGCAAGACGGGAGGAGGGCAGGAGAGCAGAATAGGAGAGCACGGCAGGAGGAGCCGCGCAGGGATGAGGAGGAGGTGGCGACGGCGGCTCCAGCATCCCCCCGCCCCTGCACTCACGTNGGGTAATGGTCGCTGGCACTGCCCACTATTAAAATACATAATCAGGTTTCCTTTGAGAGCATTTCACTGCAGATGCAAAACAGTAACTAGTTCTGTAAGTTTAATAGTTCAAGGACTTTTTTTTTTTTCAAGCCTTAAAAGCAATTAGATGAAGACATTGCAGAATCACAGAATCAACAAGGTTGGAAAAGACCTCTGAGACCATCAAATCCAACCTACGACTAAATACTACCGTGTTAAACAGATCATGGCATTCAGTGCCAAACACCTCCAGAGGTGGTGACTCCACCTGGGCAGCTCATTCCACTGTCTAATCACCCTTTCTGAGAAGAATTTCATCCTAATGTGTAACCTAAACCTCCCCTGGTGCAGCTGAAGACTGCATTAGTTTCACTTTTGTAGAGTACTAGTCACTGGTGTCACTGTATTGTTCCCCAAATTTGACAAAGATATCCGGACTGTGAGCTTTGTTATTAATATTCAGCAGGGAATACACTGGGCAAATTATAAATGCCTGAAATAATAGGTTCTCATATAAATGTTGGTGAGCTGATGGTGCAAATATGTGATTAGAAATGAATCATACAAAACCCGTAGCCAAAGCTACATGTAAACGGCCTGATTTTGCTGTCATTTATGTGGCACTCGGGTTACAGAGAACATTTTGGCAACTCGTACAAGTATGTCATACAATTTATAAGAAAATTGCATTCTGCCCTTCCAAAAACAGCACACAGCTCAGCAGACTGGCAGGCATGAAAGGGGCTGAATTCCTAGAAACAGGGTGGAGATCAAGTTAAAGGAGCAGGCTTTGCCAAAACAAGCAACTTCAGCATAGTCCTTGCTTCCAAGAATGAACAGGAGCCAAAAGAGGCGGGCAAGGCTCAGTGTGTGCCACCATTTAGACACATTACCTTAAGCTCCTTACTTTTGACACATTTAGATCTGTTACCTCAATTAATGCTAATCATAATAATTCATAGAAATCACAGGATGTGGGAGTTAAAAGTGCCTCAACTGATAGATTTTTTTTATCATACCCCAGGTTTTCTACAATTGGCACCATTTCCTGTAACATCATACTCCATTTTCAGGCAACAATAACTTCAGTCCATAAGTCTTCAAGATGCCATATTTCTTGCCTCAATACAGGCCCAGACCTTATTACTGGATGTGCAAGTCCTGAGGTTGTGGTTCCTTTTGGGGACCTAGAAGATTGTAGTTCCCTTCGGGGGTCAATCTGAGCAATTGTGTATTACTGTTCTCTCTTTTCAGATCCTTAATGATATGGCAGGGATAACAAAAGTCACAGAAACAATGGGAGGCTAAGGAAATGAATAATGTGCTCTAATGCTATAATTAATGGGCCACATATGTAGCTAGGTTTTAAAAAAAACCCACCATTGTTCTTATACTCTTTACCCAAGCGTGGGACTAAGATCTTAAAAGCTGGCATTTTTTTCCTTGTTCTACACAAATTTTACTAATATCCTGCCAGATCTTCTGGGTCAGTTTATACAACTACCTTCTGCTCTCTTTCTTTAATCTCACACCACCATTCACCTCATGGATTTTTTTTTTAATTTTTGGCTGAATGTTAATTTTTCTTACCAATAAAATTGAATGAAATGAGAAACACTGTTCACATATTACAACCTTTTTTTTTTTTACAAATTCTACATTTGATATACTTGTGCCATACAAGCTGTAACTCAGCTTTCCTCAACATGAATCATGTTCTTGAGTAAGAATAACTGAAGGGCTGACACATAAAAAGTTGGTTGAATTAATTTAAGACAATATCCCTCTCCATTTAAGTATAGGTTCTGTTTCCTGGTTACATCTGGCCTGATTAGGAAGAGAATTCAACTCTTGGAAGGAAAATAAAGAAGAAAAAACCAAAACCATCATTTTCATAACGCGTGTACTCCTGGTACAGGAGTGACGCATACGGTCAGCACTGCTTACGCCTTACTGCTAACTATATAATCCATGTAAATATTTATCATACTGCTATTATCAGTGTAAACATACAGCTTAGTCATATGTTGACCCATAACGAAAAAGTGACATTGAGATCTTTGCTTAATAGCAGAAGGTTTAAACATGTTTTAGAAGCAATAGAGCAGATCTCAGAATACTCACTTTTTCTGAGGGTTATAAGGAGGCTTTTCAACATGTAACAATCGCAAAGAAACATCCTACTATGAATGCATGGATGCAAATTAAATCCATATCTGAAGGTTATTTTTCTAATTAGTGCTGGGAATCTGATAGCAGCACATTTGAAACACTGTTTATGTTAATCTTGAAGGAACTAGTTAGGACTAGCCTGCAAATGTAAGAAGAATGCCAGAGTGTAGTTATGGTAAAGGAACTGTGGCTTTCCCAGACTGTCAGTACGTGACAGTGTTTACAAAAAGCAGAAGAAGAGAAAAGCGGTAACCCAGAATTTGATATACTGAATATTATGCGTCTGTCAGAAAATTAACAAAATACAGATGATCAAAGGATCAGTTTAAACATGTTATTAGTTTATATACACTGCTACCATTCTGGTTTTGAAAACAACATAATGCCTTGGAAACTGTGGGGACAAGCCCTTCTGAGAGAGACAGATGGAAATAAGATCTGATAGTGAATGTTTTGTATGGATTCAGGGCTTACTCTTCCAGAGTCTTTGATCTGACATTAACTCTGCTTTTACTATGTAGTCCACCTTTACTAACTTCTTTGCTGGCATGTTACTTTCTCCAGTTCAGCTGCCAGCATCACTAACACAGTAACTTTATAATACAATATGGACAGATGGAGGAAAAAATATAGATGCTTTCTCTCCAGCTTACAGAGATAAAACGGAATATATCCTGAGGTTCTTGACTTGTTCATACAGACTCCCAGAAGACATAGATGAAACAACCGGATGGAAACTAAAGGAGTGTCTTGGTCTTAATGTGGGCTGGAAGAAACGGACCAACATCAAAAAGGTTTCCCAACACTTACAGCCAAAGGCGTCTGATCAGATGATCAGTCATCTCCTGCTTATCCGGATACTTCCATGCTGCAATGAGATACTTCAGTTAAGCCAAAGCATTTTGAAAAAGCTCAAAAGCCTGAGCTGCTGTATGTAACCAGAAGAGAAGGCAGCAGACCAAAAGGTAGTGTTAAGGAAATGAATGTGTGAACTATGCCAAGAAGATGGCACCAGGCAATCCTTCTATGCAACTGAAGAGCTTTCTAAAAAACGTGTCAAAAGCAAAGACAATAGGATGTGACATCACTGACGACAACAAACTATAATGTAAAAAGTTATTCGGTATGAAGTAACGAAAGAGTAACATGCTGTCATCTAAACCTGATTTTAAAAGCTGCATATGCAAACATTTATCTTCCTTTTGCTTGACCACAGGAATAACAGTCAAGAAGTTGTTCCTTGTAATAATACTGTAGGCAGGAAATATTCTGTTGAATACAGTTGTTCGGGTTTTTTTCAGTGGCAGCATAATTTACATCTCATCATTCACAGTTTATAAAAATCATGAAGTTAAAGTATATTCTGCTGCTGGCAGGGAATTTTCTTTAATACTCTGTGAAAATTTTGTGATTATTTCCCATTTCTATAAAGCATTCACGTAATGTTTTCTCTTACAGAAACATGGGTTTTGATCCAATTTTTTATGAAATTTGAACTACTTTACAACAAGGATGTGTCAGTATTCTGGTGACATTTGTGTGCTCCATTGGCCTGCAGGATGCCAGGACAGTGGAAGCAATGGCCTTCCCAAGGGAGATGAAATGTTGATATGCTGTTCTCCCAGGTTCTCAGCTCTCAAAGTTGGGCTAATCCAGAGGCAATACCAGAGGGCTTTATCTGGCACTCCTTGTAAAGAAGGATTTGTCAAAGACAGTACAGTAATTTCATCAGAAATTACATTTAAGCCCCTTCTTGGAAGTCTTCTTGCTCTTTATTTCCTTCTGGATATATGAGTAGAATTCATGCTCTGCATGTTTTCGTCTTTTATGCTAACCTTGGTCCTACGTCATTTATGCTCACTAGCCTGACTCCTGTTCCCTGCAGGGAGGCTGAGAGGCAGAGGCAGGGGTGAGGAAGCATTTGGAAGAGGGGCTGATACTAGCAGAAGACCACTTCAAAAATTTTACTTCACAATTTGGTCTTTTTATTTCTGTTTTCATTCAAAGAGGAAAGCTTTATTTCCCTTGGAAGTTTGAATCCCAGAAGTTGTGAGGAGACATAGCATGCCATAATATTCATAATATCCATAATATTGAAATGGACATCGTTATTTGTTTGGGGGTTTTGTTTGTTTGTTTTGTTGGTTTCAGCTTCCTAAAGCTGTCTTTAACATATTTTTATTTAACAAAACTAAGCCTAATGAAGACATCTGTCACAGCTCAGAGTGCATTGATCTGCCTTAATTAGGCCTTAATAGTCCCTGACCAACCTCATCTGGGTCCCCCAGCCACACCCCCTCCTCGTGGGCCCAGGGCCCCATTTAAGGTCAGCCTGAAGCCTTGCATCCTTCCTTAAACAGGCCTGGACCAGGGCTGGTCTCCAGCTGCCCCCCAGCCTTGCCCTGGCCATGGGCCCTTGGCTGGTGGCTCTGTCTCCAAACAGCTCCATCCAGGTCTAATGCCTGGTTTTGACTTCCTGCCTTGTCCTCGTGGGCTGCCTTGTGTTCTGGACTCTTGGCTGAACCAGCTGCTGTCCCTGGACCTTTCCTGCTCCTTGCTCAGGTACCTTGGGGCTGGGTCCCCTTCACAGAGGTTGTTCCAGAGTAAGGAAGGGGTGAGTACAATATTCAAGGCAGTGAATCTGAAACTGACAATTCAAAGCTGGTAAGCTCTATTGAAGCATTGTTTTCACCTTTTTCATTATTGTTTTTTACAGTATTCAGCAGAAATTACAAGGCTGCTGTAGAAAGCAGTAAAGTAAATTAAGATCAGATTGGGGTTTTGAAGCACTTAAGCATTTTTTAGCATAGAAAGTAATGTTTGAGTTATAATCAAACTACATAAAATTATTGAATATACTGAGAGCTTATATTTTGTAGCTGAGTGTTACTCAGGTTCAGCTAAGGAGAAATTTCACTCTAACCTGATAAAGTAGAATTTTCTGGCAAATGCAATATATTGTATTTGGTTAGCTAGTATAGATGGGAAAAGTAGACAAGCTTTCAGGAGAACAATGCTTTATTCAGATCTGAAATAGAAGCAACGGTCTTCAAAGCTCAATAAAAATTGATGTGTATTTTTTTTTAAACTGCATTTAGCGCACTGGAGACTACTGATAGCATCTGGTGGAAATAACTGGTGAGCCTGCTAGGGATGAAGCTTTTTGCTGTGTATGTAGAGCAAATAACCCTCAGTCTTTACCTTGGTTTCAAATAGCAGCTTTCACCCCCATTTTTGTGGTAGTGCTGCTGTGGCCATAATGATTGCCTAAGGACAAAGACAGATGTGCTGTTTCTTGGGACCAAGAAAAGCAGGTGGAAGCTTTCCTTCAGAGCTGGAGCAGCAGCAGGAGGTGGCTCCGTGCTGTCCTCCTGTGACCGCTTGTCGTGACATGCAGTGGAGAAATGCTCTGACGCAGTGCACTTGCTGAGCAAACAGCTACAACAGGTTGCTGTCTTACTGCTCCAGTTTATTTTTCACTCTGCTAAGGATGATTGCTTGTCAGTCCCCTACTGATAGTGCTTTCTAATCTTCTTTGAAAAAAATCAGGGAGGTGCTTGGGATCGGCTTGAGGCTGTATCCAGGGGCTGGGTGGGGCTGGAGCAGGCAGGATTCACATCGTGCTCTGCATGTGCTGAGAGCCAGCACAGCTCCCAGCTAGAACAAGTAACAGCCGCGGGCTGCCCTGTCCTACAAACCATCTCCAGTGCAGGAATCACCCACTTCAAAGGCCACCCCTGGAAACAGAGCAGAGGTCAGGGCAGAGGGCTTGCGATTGGCAGGGAATGAGCACCGGCAAGGGCATAAAGATAGTGCTCAGCCATCTGCAGGGGTGTTTATGCAAACTTTCTAGGACTTGTTCAGGTTTCTGGGGATCTTCCAGCTTTCTAGGTAGAAGGGCAAGTTTTTCAACCATTAGTTAGATGAACCCTCCCACTTCCCAGAGTCAAACAATTCCCATGGGGATTGCCCTGGGGACCTCTTCCTCCTCTTCTAAAAACTTGTGAGAGTCTATTTGAAGCTTTTTCTTTCATCAGCTCACTAATGTGTATTTCTGCTACCTGTCACATTTATTTTGATTATTCATTCTGTGTTCAAATTTTGGTCCATGTCCAATGAGCTTGAGAAATATACTTTTTAATTACTTTCCTTGTTCTCTTTACTGGCTTTCCATCTGAAATATAATGGTCTCTGGCAGCTTTCTGGCTTTTGGCACTGCAGAGTACCTAGATCAGTTACAACAAGGTGACTTGGCGTTCTGCACAGCCGCCTGTGAGGTTTTCAGCCAGGCCTTTGCTTGATTAATGAGCACTGGCCTATTCTTCAGATAAATTCATGCTGGATTTTGCCCAAGGGCTACAGAGTGGGCACTCCAGGGAGTTTAGTGGAAGAAATCTGTACTTGAAATGACTTTTCTTTGAGATCTGTTTACTTAATGATTGCTTGCATGAAGGTAATACCACTGATAAGGAGGAAAAGGCAGTCAAAATTGTCAAGAGAAGTACATTCATTAGATTTTTTTTTTTCCTCCTACTTGTGTATTACAGATGGTTTTCTCTTGGAGGAAAGATTATATGGCACACCCTGTGCTGGGCCCTGAGGTAGGTGGGAGCTCACAGGGTGTTCGCTTGCATCTGCATGGTGCCTGTCAGCAGTGCCATTTATACATCAGGGGCTTGGCAGTGAGCAGTAATCCTCCTCCTGCCCCTCCCAGAGCTACTTTCCTTTGTGATGGCTGGCATATCCCTGTTGATATCAATCACCAAACAGGTGTATGAGCATGTTTTAGTTGATTACCTAAAAATCAACATGTGACAATTTTACCTGCATGCTGCTCTCCCAGTAACTTCGGAATCAACTGACCAGTTTCAGTCTCCTGTGGCAGAAGCATGTATTGCTTATGGGCTGCAGCCCCACCACCTCCTGCAGCTGCCATCCATGGTCAGCCTGCCTGGTAAGGGGAGCTGCTCTGTGCCACTGCTGGGAATGGCTGTGGTGTGCTTGCCAGTCCCGGAGCTGAGCCCCAGTTCTGGAGACAGCAGGATACCAATTTGTTCTAAAGGGCCTGGCCAGCAGTGCTCATTTGTAGCTGTGCCCCCTTCTCAGCTGGGGCTGTGTAGCAGGGGGTTTGTGAAGAAACTCATGAGCTTTACCTGCCCCCCCTACCACGTGCCTGTTCCTTTCTAAACAGCAAGTCAAATAGGGCTGGGTGGGAGACTTCAGGGAGACTTGAAACCCTTGGGTTGAAAATGGGAAGCAGGGAACCTGAGGGGTAAACAAGCAGTGTGTAGGGAATGTGCCAGGCAGGTGACAAGTACTATGATTAAACCTGATACTCAGACCAGGCAATCAGGGTTAATTTTTCTGCTATTCGTGACTTCTACATCTATAAGGAGTTGGACAACTGTTTTGATGCACCACTGGGGGATGGGTGTTGAAATACTTAGCAAAAAAATCTACCGAGAATATAAACTGTGCAATATTTGAGTGCTTCTGTTGCTGTATCAGAGAAGTGTTTCTCTGAAGGAATCATATGTGATTCTGCAAATCCCAGGTTCATTTGCAGAAGGAGAAGAAATAAATGGATATGTGCACAAAAAGTCAATGTACTGAAATGAAAAAGCAACAGAAGACAAAACACAATATGTGTGTTTTTAGAGTATCTGTCAATCTAAAGTAATAAATAAGTAAACAGAACCTTTTTAATTCGCTCAAGTGAATCCCTTTCAGGGCTGAATTAACTAAAGCATATCCCTATGAAATAACCCTCATTATATAAATCAGTGTGCCGATGGATTACTGATTTTGCAGCCAAAAAGCCTCACCACCATAGGTGTGAAATTTCCTGATCATCTAATAAATTGATAACTTTGAAGCCTAGTTGTGACAATTTAAATGTCATCACTATTAAACAAGTTGCCAAAATGCAAACAACCATCCTAAGTCATTAAAATGTAATTATAAAGGACAGCTGGGTCTACTATCAATCTGGGCTGTGGGGACTCATAATGGGGAAAAATATGAAACTTTCACACAAACAGAATGAGATTGCTGCATGTGCCAACCCCAGCCTGCTCGGGAAGCAGGGGAAACATGTATTCAGTGCATGCACAGTTATTGGTGCTCACGGAAGGCTTGCATTGCTGAGATGGACACAGGAGTCAGAGGCAGTGTGACATCCATCAGATGTCTTCCCTGTCTCTTTGCATATATGAGGAGTCCTTTTTCTTATTACCAGGGTCTGCCTTGCTAATGAGAGGCACATAGGCTGGGTGGCAGCTACAGTCTAGCAGAAATGCCAGTGAAGTGGGACTAAATTTGGTCTAGTGTGGAATGGCAGTGCAGGTGGTGTAATTGCTGTGTTTGAAAACCAGGTGGACTCTAACTGATAATGAAGGTTTGCTTTTTGGCTGAGAGGAATAAAGGAAAAAGTGACTATAAGGCTTTGCAGGCATAGACCTGATATGTTTATGAAAGCTGTGTTTAGTTGTACTGATAACGAAGTTATTGAACTTTATTTTTTATGTTTATTATTTTCTTGATACTTTGATAAGGCCATGATGTGGGCAATGAGCCCAGTCCCTGCTACGTGTGGTATAGCTCTAAATTCTCAATGGTTTCAGCTCGATCCCAGTAGGTTCTATCTTTAATTCAGCAATGCAGCGTGCAGTCGATGAGATTTACTGCTGATATGCACCATGGAAAGGGTGGAGCGAGCTAGAACTGTGATATTGCTTCATTAAAATAGTAACCCCAAAAGGAGGCCCTGCAGTCTTTTGGTGTTTTATTTATATGCATTATGGAGCTACAACAGCTGCTGGCTTCCATAATTAAGCCCCATTTTCCCTAAATGTGGTGGAAAGGGTAAAATTAGTGAGAAATGCTGATCACTGGTAAAATTCTAAAGAAATCTTCTATGTTATATCTCTTGGTGCATGTAACAACTCAAGTATTGGATAGCTTCTTTTTTTGAAGCTTTTGTAAACCTGAATAGATTAAAAAATATGTATGAATTCTTGTGTATCATTTGAAATAGTGGAATTCTTTTTTCCTATATGTCAGCCTATAGCATATTGTTCTCAAAATAGAGTTGCAAATAATTGCAAGGTGTGTTCTAACTGATGGGTGTTCCTAAAATATTTAGATATCAAATTAATGTATCTTTTTTACACCTATGAAGTAAATCCTTGTGGTGCCTTGGGGCATTCACTGTACTGAGAAACTTTTCCTTTATTCTCACTTAGGAACGTCTGCTATTGCATATGGGTGTTCACAAACCATTCATTTCCTTCCTTTTGTGTACTTGGAAATTTTCTAATAACTGAGTGTTCTGCTGTAATTATCTACCTTTCACTTTTGTAAATTGTAATTTTTGTTTGTTTTGAAATGAGAATGAGTTGGTATGGAGCTTAGAAAAACATTTAAGATTATGAACTGTTTCTAATGAACAGATTGTTTTCTGATGCAAATGGAAAGCCAAGTTGAGAGAGGTTTCTCTTTTTTATGCAGAAGGATGCAGCCTCTCAACAGGCTTTGTCCTTATTTTTTGGCAGAATTGGACTGCCCTACTCAAAAGCATAAACAAGCCTCAGCCTATCAACAACAGAAATGGGACACCAACCTGCCAAATACAGGGAAATGAATAAATGGAAGAACAATAAAAGTCAGTAAAGTAGGAAATCTCATGTGGTGTGAATGATTTCCTATATAGCGTAAGCAAGTTTTTTCTGCTGTTTGTTTCACACAGCTACCCTAAGGATGAATAAATTTTTGTCACCAATGCTGTTATGAAAAGCATGCAAATTTGAGAGATCACACTGGCTAATGGACAGAATGGTTATTTTGGAAGGAAAAATAAGCTTTCCTACGATTTTCATTCACTATCTCCCAATGTGAGATACAATTTACTGCAGGTTTAGGAAATTAAATGTTAGTTTTCCATGTGTACTGAAGAGGTTTGGAAATTAACTTAGCAAAGGTGAAGATACATGGTATTTCTCAGTGCACAGTGAGAGTTGGCAAGATGACATTGTAAAATATCCTAGTAATAGGCAGTTAGAAAGTCTGCAGGGGATGAGGTCAAAGAAGGGTTAGCAGCTGACATCAAATCAGAAGCCAGATGTGCTGACCCTTAATCATAGGCTTTTGCAGGCTTTTTTTGTACTGCAATTCAGCATAACATTATTGAATTCACCTTTAGATTAAGCTGGTCTGCTTTGACATATACAAGCCCATATGCAAGTTAATGGCTGTGTCATCCACTTCATTATGCAAGCTTTGATAACAGAGCAGCGAGGTGACCTCTGCAAGGAGCACCACTTTTCAAGGTCCTTCACCATTTGCATTTTTGGTGAACAAAAAGTGGAACTCCCCATTTAGGTCATGTTGGATCATTAGTTTTGCATATACAAATTAAAACTGGGAATAGTAAACTGGCACATCTTTTTTTCTTCTTGCAGAATTACATAAAACTATTTAATATTCAGCACTCTTAGGAAAGTTCCCTGCTTCTATACCAGTGCAAAATTTTTGGCTTTGCAGAGGATGCATTCTTAAGAGACAGTAGTTCCTGCAAAGGCATAGGTGTTAGTGGACTAAAACTAAACATGGTCAAAAATTTTTAAAGAACTAAAAATAAAATTTAAAAAAAAATTTAAGGTCTGGGAATAACAAGGCTAAAAATGTGCATGCAAACCCTAACTGTTCCATGCTGCTTTTATATGCTTCTGCAGTCTTAGCTTGTGAGATTATTCTGCAGGGTGTTTTTGCATTAGAACTGGAGTGAAAGGGGGCTTCCTGTGGTGCAGTTCCTGCTAGTTTAACAAATACTTTTGGGTTGCTAATATAAGCTTAAAATAATACAATATTGATGCAATGTTATTTTTATTCAGAGGCTGTGCTTCTGACTTGCTCACTTACACAGTGCTTACTCAACAAACCACACAGTAATCGGTAGTATTAAGGTCAATGGCTACAGATCTGTCTCTCACACTGTGCACTAGAGACGACATTTACTGAATATTGCACCAGTAAACTCATTGCTGATTCCCCTGAAGCTGCTTACCTTTCATGCAGCTGTGGGAAGGATTTAGCCAGGAGCTGGCCAGTGGGCTTATGACCTTTGTAGTCCTCACTGTGCAACTACATCCTGAATAAGGCAAGCAGGCAAGAGAGAGGGCTTGTTTCTTACATTGAATAATGTCTGACCTTCCAGTGAGGTGTCTTCAGTGGGAATTGTGTGTTCCTTCAGTGGATGACCCTGATGGCATTCTTAATGACCTGGAAACCCACATAAAATGTCATCATCGCATAATATCCCAGTTCTCAGATACTGAAACTGCAGAACTCAATGGTCTGATGTCTCCTGTTCACAAGGCAAGGGGAGGCACATGTATGGGCCAGACTTTTCCCATGCCTGTTTTTATGCCGCTGTCTGAATTTCTTAGCTTCTATTTCACTCTTACTTTTGTATTCTATCCTTTATTCCTAATAATTGTTGCTGTGGGAAAGCACAGTTCAATTACTTTAGCACTTATACCTGAATTTGTGGTCCTTATTTCATGAGTATGAGGAGTTTCAAGGCAGTAGGGTTGGGTGATTTTGTCTTCTCACAGGAGTTTCACCCATGAGTTTGGTCACTTCATTTCTGATGAATGCAGCTGTTGAGGAAGTTTGTCATCACAGATTAAAAGAAAATGGCTCTTTAATGCTGCTTTCACCGAGACAGCTTCTAGTTGCCTGAGAAGCCTCTACTTTCTGGTAAAGACTTTGCACCTCGAAACAGATATATTTCACTTCCAAGTCTTAAGTCTTCAAAGTATAAACTTACTTTATATAGGCTGTGCTTTCTCTTTGAGGCTTGATTTGCAAAGGTCATGGATCTAAAATACAGGATTTATAAACCATGGGAAAGACATCTGCGTTGTGCCACTACTCTGCTGGGACAAGGAGCACTGCATGAATCTGCAGCTGCACAGAAGGGGGAGACATTGCAATCTATCAGCTGTAATCCTCATGAAAAAGACACCAAAAAAGTAACTGCTGGCTTATTCTCTTTCTGAAGTGACTGATGCCAGGATCAGTCAGCAGGCTCAGCTGAGGGCCTGATGTACCTTTTCACACCTTGGTTTTAAAGTTCCCCTGCCACTAAAAGAAAGGCAGTGAGGGGAATTCCTGCCAAACCCAGAGCATGACTGTGCTGGTTGATGATGCTGTGCTCTGCTACAGCACATAGCTGCAGGACCTTAGTGAGTGTGTGTTTAGGACATTAATGTCATTTTGCAAACTGGACCCATGTTTTACACTGAATTTGCTACAGAACTCTAATGCACCAGAAGAATCTGTGTATTCTACAGTAGCTTAATTAACATTAAGACATTTGAAGTTAGTTAAATATGAAACTGTTTCATAATGAGAAAGAATTCCTCTGAGATATTATTTTTTATTACTTTTTCTACTGCATGGCCAGCTTTGGACTGCAGGTTAAGAACAAAAGCTGGATGCTTCTGCTGGAATTCTCCATCTAGAAATAATTACTGAGGGCAATGCTGTAACTTATCTTTCCATTCCAGACGTGACAACCCTTTCAGGTGATTAGGGGGAAGCAGACCTCTCCATTAAATTTTTTCAGGTTGTTCTGCAGACTCAGGAAGACATTTATACTCTCTTCATGTATTTAAGTTGATCTTTGTCATTCTGTGGCCTGAAACATCTGTTTTAAACAACAAAAGCAGGGATTATTAATCACTATCCTATAGGAAGGATTTAATTCAGTAACAAACTGCATAGCTATAGAATCATTCAATAACTGGAGCCTTGCTGATAGCATGGATAAATTGAGGTTTTCATTGTATTGAGGTGTCAGTCTTGCATCTGTCATCACTGCTAAATATTTTTTAAAGGCTCAAAAAGCCCAAGAGGTATCCTGTCCCTGGATGAAATACCAAATTCATTTGTTCCTATCTCCTGGGTGCTATTTTTGGAAATAGCAGAAAAACCAGACAAATCATTCTAGTAACTATATTCATATTTATAGTTTAATCCTATGAAAGGAGGATAAGTAAGGCAATTGTAGCAATCTGTAGGAACCAGAATACGCTTAGTAGCATGTTCACATTTTCTTTTAGGTGAAAATATTAAAATTGGAAAATTGTGTGATCCGTAAAGTTTTCTCTCTGAGAGGCAGAGGAACTGCAAATGGGCACTGAAGGGGTGTCTGGAAGCAGTCTCTGGATGTCGACAGTAACAACATGGAAATGAGAGAGTGCAAAACATACCAAATAAAGCCAAATATTTTACTTCATGCTATTTACACTACTTTTGTACTTGTAACATGAAGCAATAAATACAGAAGTGATCCAAACAGCTAGATAAATCTAACTGCTGCAAACCTGGGGAGATCTTGGGTGTGAAAATAAGTGAAACTACTCTAAATTTACTACTTGAAACCTGGTTCTTGGACTAAGCTCTCAAAGATAAGACTCCTGCAGCTTCATATGTAAAAACCTCTATAGAAGGAGGAAACCTCAGCTTTGTGTTCTGCAGCTCAGCCCTTGAGTTTTGGGCCTTTAGCTCTGGATTTCTGCAAGTACAGGATGGGAAGTCAAGAGTGTGGCCCTGCCAGTCTGTGCAGTGGGCTGAGCAGCACATCTCCTAGTCACACTGGGGTTACATGAAGGGAAACCCTGAAAATCAAACAAATATAAGTGATTTATTTTGCCACTTTCTCTCTCCCCTTTAATAGCCATCCTGATTTTCCCAGATTTTACAATTGGGCTTTACTGGTTCTTTTCAGTCTACCTAAATCCACCAATTGATAAATGTTTTCTTTCTGTCTCTATCAGAAAAACAAATGCATATGTTAGCCACTGTGAGACCCTCCTCTCCACAGCTGGGCTCATATCTTAGGTAAAAACAGCTGCCTGCTGTACTTTGAGTGTGAACACCAGCATGTCAGTCTGTACAGGGAGACATGGAAACAGGCTGGTGGCAACTCTGTTTTTCTGGACTGTATGGCAAGGGCATACTGAATCTGCTGGCTGCAAATAATCCCCAGTAATGCTTTGTAAAAAATAATCTAATGCATGTAGGAGGGGAGGATGTATTTATGTAAATCAACTAAAGCATCCTCAAGAGTTAATGAGTTAAAGTGGTTAGGAAAGCCAGCAGTGAATAATAGGTGTGGAGACCTTCTCCTGTTTGTCAGCAGAGACAGGGAAATGGCTGAAGCTGCTGTAGCTCTGTGCATGCCAAGTAGATACAAAATAATTGTCAGCACTAGAAAATCACTTGGTAGCAGTAACTCAAGTAATATGTTGTATTTAACTCAAATGTATCAATATCATTAATACTTGTGTGTGCTGGCATGAAAGTACATAGCAAAATAAATAATTTCATTAATGAATATTAGCATTTTCATGGGGGATCATTCTGGAAACAAACTTTCTTTGTTCTCTATGAAGTTGAAGACAACTGTAGTTCTTTTAAAGTCTGGCTTTTGATGTCCAAAATTGACAAAAAATGCTATTTTAAGGCAATGAAATTGTGGCAGATAATTTTTTAAATTTCAATGTATAGGAGCAGTCTGAAAGAGGTAGAAATCCTGCTCTGTTTCTATTACCTGTGTCATGCTGTGTGCAGTATTGGAGCAGCAAATAGTTTTTCTAATATTAGCATACATATGAAGGAGACCAGATGTCATGTAGTTTCCATAATTTGGCTTAATTTTAGAGAGAAGTGGCTACAGTTGACAATGCTAACAGCTAGTCAGATTTTATTTGTAGCTGTATGGTCTGCAAAGATGCAGATCTTGGGGTGGGTACAGATCCTGGCTGAGGAGCAGAGCCTGAGGACTCCCCCACAGAAAGAGCAGAGCCCTTGATCCATGTTGTGTAACTTCAGAGGCTCTGTCAATTGGACATGACATGGTCCATGTCTTCTAAAGAAGCTATCAGAATTGAAAAAATTAAATTCCTGGGTGAATGTTTCATTTGTAATGTTTATTCTCAGTTAGTGGCTTTTGTCTCATTCTACTCAATGAGATTAATTCAACTAAAGCAGCTTTTCTATATACACATATGTGCATACATTAGTATTTCCTTTTCTTTCTATATATACTCTTTTCTTTCTGGTGGAATATTTTCACTGTAAACAGGAACAGTTTACCTTGGCCCTGGAATTAACAGTAACTTGGACCTCCTCAGTTTACTAATGAAACATAGTTTTAACTGATATTATAAAAAAAAAATTAAAAAAGAGCTGAATAACTGTTTTGTGGCCGGATCAACATTGTACTGGAATTGCAGACTGTTTCCTATCTTCTTATTTCTCATATTCAGAAAGGACGTATTTCTCTACTAAGTTCACAAAAAACCAGACGACTTTTGGAAGTTCCAGTATCTATTAAATAGCAATTTTTCAAAGTACTCACTAAAAACAAATTATCTAACAGCCCTATGACAGATTTATTTAGGGATAAACACACATACTGGTTTGGTAAACAGCTTTTAGTTGCTTACATTCAAGTTGTTTGCTTTGCTCCTAAAAGACAAAAATTGGACCTTTTTTATGGCAGTCCTAAAGTAATTTCTAATTCAAACCACATCAGATGGAGGAAAAAAGATGAAAACCAAACCCCATTATTTTATCACAGTCTTTTTTTGAGCCTGGCACATGTTAGACATATAATAAATCAAACTCTGAGTATTTCAGTAATTTAATCTATGTAAAATTTGACACTAATTGAAAAAAAACCAAACTAACAAACCCCATAACCAAATTGTTTCTTACAGGGCAAAACCACAGGCTTTCTGGGACCAGTGTCTTGCTCAATTCTAAGCTATCTGACATAGTAAAAATAGACAAATAATGTTTTAAGAAGGCAGAAAAGCCTAAGATTTCTTCATGTGGTGTTTTCTTCCTCATTGTTTTTTGAAGTTGCTATTGCCATTACTAAATCCTCCATTGAAAAGAGCAGATCCCCATTGGTTTCAGCCCCACTGATGCATATGTTTATGGAAATATAATCCACATTGTTTGGCCTTCCTGATCTTCAAAACCTTAAACCCCATTGCTTAATACACAATCAGCCATTCTGTTCCTTGAATCAGGTTAGTATTTCTAATCTGAGAAATCAGTGTTTTCTAACCAGCTCTTTGGAGTGACCAAGACATGTTATGGGGCAGGTGGGCAGCTCTGAGTGGCTGCTGCCCTTTGAGGTGCCCACACATCTGAAGGGTTTGCACAGGACTGGTGGGAAAGCATCAGGACCTCCCTCCTTCTGCTGGTTTGCACTTCCAACTGAATCTATAAAATATTTGCAGGAGCCAGGATCAGGCATTTTAAAGAATATTCTTGCTCATGACTTACTAATTAAATGTGACCTTATTTAAGCAATAATAGTAATGATATTACAGGTAAGTAGCAGTTATTAACTTCCATTAGGCTGAAAACAATTTCTTCAGCAATGTCCCTAAAAATGACTGTTCTAATTTGCCATGTATTGTTTGAGTAGTAATTACTGTGGGAACATTTTAAATGCATAGGGTGCCTTTCATTTTAAATAGCAAACCAGCAGTAAGTAGTGGTAAAAGTTGAGAGAAATTAATGGATTTTGACTAGACTATTCAGAACAGGCTAGAAAAGGAAAAATTTGAATAGTGTTAAAAAAAGAAATGTAGTTTGGCTTGCTCTTTCATGTAGACAGAACTCAAAACAATTGATAGGATTTTGTCTAAGATTTGCTAAATTTGCTTTTTGTCTGACATCAGTCAAGAAAATGTTGAGTCCTGAAAGTATGAAGAAAATTGAATAATATGAAAACGGTTTAAATTCTTTTAGTGCCTTCCTTTGCATGTCCAAATGCCTGAACTTGCAGGCATACTTACTCATCAGTGGGCATATATGATAGTAAATATTTTTAGTGTTTTATACACATTGCCCTGCCATCCACCCTGCAAATCCTCCCCAAATGCAGATAAAAGCTTCTTGCAACTGAGGAGAACTAAAACATAAAGCACAGTAATTAACATACATAAGTGTGTGCTTATGCCATATTTTTATATTTAAAATTTGAAGGGGACTTGCTGAAAACTTCCATCTGATGACCTGCACTTGAATCAGCTGCAGGTGCATCTAGAAATCAAGGGAAAACAGGCTTTGGATAAAACTTGCCCCTGAGTACTTTACCATACACCTTCATCCCTGATGTAAGGCCTTCTCATGGGGGTAGTGGTTAAAAATGTTCAAAAGAAACCTGCAAAATGGAAGTGATGACAGAGGAAGACTGGTAACAACTATTTCCAGTTCGGGTGATTTGAAGATGAGTCCAGTTTAGACCTCTTCTTGCTATGGAAGATGTTCCAATTACCTTTTCTGGAATTTACCTTTTTTCCAATTTACCTTTCCAATATGCAAAGGCATTTTGTGTGAAAGGTGTAATGAAAACCAGTGTATAAGTAGTGAAATTACTACCCAGTGCTGCTTGCATCACACACGAGCATATGGATATTCTCTGGGTCTTGTCCCAGAAACTGCTGAGATATTATGGTTTAGTAGAGGTGTGGGATTCTAAGCAAGTCATTGAATCATTCTCTGTCCAACAGCCTTTTAAAAAAAAAAATCATTGAAATTTTTACTGCAGTAACTGAATAGGATATTTGGCAGGTGGCTAAATGTTCCTGTTTAAATAATGCACAATTAACATCACTATTTAAGAAACCCTGAGTGTTTATTAAATAGAATAGCCCAGGCTGTGGATTCAAACACAGAAAGTGTGAACAGTTACCAAAGAACCCTTACAGGACCAAGTGAAGTTAATCTTAAAAGCATAAGCATGTGTGCTACATCATACCAAGGTCCATCTAGGTGCTCCTTGGTGACAAAGACTTGTGCAGGAGTAAGATCCATAAGCAGTGGCACTTCCCTAAGCATACTGCCAGCTTCTGTATCTTCTGCAGTCCTGGAGCTGGCTGTCATGTCTTTCTATTGCGTGGACAGACTTTCCCAAGTACCTGTCCACTGATTTTTCAAGTCACAGCATTCTGTGGCAATGGTTTCACAGGTTCATTGACATTAAAGAAGTAACTTTGTTTTGAATCTTCTAGTTTTAGTCCATGTTCTTTATCTTTTGTATTGGAACAATCAATCCTTTTCACCTTCTCCATGCCAGGAATGATATTTCTAGGTATCTGTCACATCTCTTCTCAGACACTTTATCCAGTCTGAAAAATCTCAGTCTGCTAGCTCAGTTTGTGCTATCTTTAATCATCTACTGTTATCTTTTTCTAATTCTTTATTATTGTTTTCAAGTCCAGAAAGTAGAATTTTTCCACAGTAGGCAAGGGCAAGATGCACAATAGTTTGCGCATGTAAAAAAAAAAAGTCTCTATTTTGTTTTCTCTCCTTTACATGATAATTTCTAATCTTCTGTTTGCTTTTTGACTACACAAGTGTTGAGCTGATGTTTTTAAAGAGCTAACTCTTAAAACTCCCAAGACCGTCTTCAATAGTAGCTGTAACTAACTTGGAGCATGTCACTA
Source organism: Ploceus nigricollis (assembly GCA_013399945.1). Classification (NCBI taxonomy): domain Eukaryota; kingdom Metazoa; phylum Chordata; class Aves; order Passeriformes; family Ploceidae; genus Ploceus; species Ploceus nigricollis. The sequence continues at coordinate 1,321,096 of VXBC01001702.1, read as the reverse complement.
AACATGTAAAGTCAGAATTGCTTTTTCCTGCATGCCTTTAAGCTCGCTGCTTTATTGCCCAGCATCATATAGTGCAAAGAGGCTTTTCTGCAACTCTTTGAGCCTTCAGTAATTCTTTGAAAGAGCAGAGACCAAGGAAGTCTGATCCATTTACAATCAGCAGGTCATGATTAAGCTTGATCATATCACACAAGGGAAAGCTCAAGGAATTCTGAATCACAGCTGGAGCCTGCAAAATGAGTCCATGTCTTCTCAGGTTGATAAAAATCAATAAATTTTGCCCACTATCACTGGACATAAGTTGGGTCTTTAGATAAGCTCAACTGCTAAACTCCTTGAAGAAAACCAGAGTAAATCTCCTTTTTCTCTAGAAACCATTGCTTAGTCTTTTGCTCTGTTATCCCATTTTTCAGTCTCCCATTCCTGACAAACACAACTGAAGATTCATTCATGTTCAAACACCCGCAGCACGTCCTGCTTAGAAGTAACCAGCCCTGAGGCCAGACTGAGTGCAAGGCCAGCAGCAAAGGCAGTGGTGACAGCAGTGTCCTGGTGGCCAGGGCAGGGCTCTGGCTCCAGGCCAAGGAGCCCCGAGCCTGGCTAACCCACCTCGATGGCCTGGGCTGGAGCAGGGGCTCAGCACAGCCCTGCTCCCTTCACTCCTCTCCAACAAAGCAAGGTTCTTGTTCTTGATTCTTGCCTCAGAAGGATCTCCCCCGTGGGATCCTGTAGGGATTAACATGTTTCCTCCTTTTCCTCTGTAGCTGTTAAATGGCACTGTGGGCAGCAGCAGGCACATTACCTTCTGCTTTATCTAGCATTCAGGGTTATACACTGACACCTCAAAGATGAAATAAAGCTGACTGAGCAAGACAGAGACTGCTGCTGTCACCGAGTAACCACGGAAAACCCCTTCTATTTGGCTTTAATTTTCATACCTCTGTGGACTTTGCCACAGTGGTAAAAAGCCCAAATCAAACCCCTGTGGACCTATGAAACTCTCTCGCTCAGTCAGAAACTCAAGACCATTGCTTTAAGCTATGCACAGACAAAACTTATTATAAATTAGATAAAAGATTCTGTAACTTGCCCTTTGAAATTCATGCTCCAGGCAATTTTGTCTGTGGTGAAGGAGACAGAATTAAAGCACAAAAAAAAAAAATCTGTGAAGCATCACTACAGTTTTTGAACTTATTACAGCATGGAAATATAAAGATAAGAGATGCAGAGCTGAAGGTTGATCAGTGTAGTCTGGGAATTATCCAAAAGTCTTACTGAGCTTGCTGTTAGTTTAGTGATACTTCAGTTGGGATATCCATATTCCCAATGGAAAGCCTAGGAATGATTTTTTATCTTTTCTGGCTTCTTTAAACAAAGACACATGAAGCTATATAGGGAGGTACTAATGTACAAAAAAATATAATCTGTATGAATTGATTCTGATCACTAGAACATAAATATTTCATGTCAATAATATGCTCTAAATGCTGTAATGAGTAACAATGTTTTAAACATGAACTGGAGAATACATGATAGAAAATTTCTTAGTAAGTGAAGTAGAGAAAAGATGCCTTGAACTTTTCTAGTCCTCGTTATTGTGATACAGTGGGATACAGCTGTCAACATAACAATTTAATATAATACACTTGAAGATTCTAATTAGTCATTCCATATGTGTTCTTGGTTTGCTTCAAAGAGATGATGGTAGAAGTCAGTGATACAAAATATATAATCATGGTATTACTGCCATTCCTTTAACAGAGAAATTAAACATCTTGTTTACTTAAGTAATGATTTAACTAGTTTAGAGAGAGCCACACTATTTTTGAAGGAGGAGTTATGCAAATTTCATCCTTACTGTTGATTGGAGAAAAGTAAATACTACAAATGAGTTTAAAAAAATAAAATATGCAATCAACTCAACCCTGGGATGAGGCTCAGAGCATACCTGTGTTGGTATGATGGACACAGAGCTGGGCTCTTCTCTGTAGTGCCTAGTGTCAGGGTGAAAGGCAATGGCCACAAACTGAAATATAGGAAATTCTATTTAGATGTAAGAGAAATTTTACATCAAAAAAGCAGCAGGGTTCCCTGCTCACCTTATTTAGGTACAATAGGAATGGGTTGCAACTGGGAAGGTCACTGCCCCTTAGCACCTGGCTCCCCTTCCCTGGCTGAGCAGCTTCCTGCTCCTGAAAAACTTGATTCCAACTCAGCAGGACATGAAAGAAAATAATGTTCAGAGTTTTGATTTCCTGGCCTGGGTTTTTCTTGGTTTTTTTTTTTTTTTTTTTTCATTATATTCTGCCTAGAAATAGTTTTGTTTTAACTAAAGAGTTGGTTGTGGAAAATGAGATTAAGCACTCTAACCCCAGCTGGGAGTTGTTGAGGTTAGAGGGAGCAACTTGTAGGTCAGTTGTGTCTGCGAGGTGAATGGAGGAAGGTGGTGAACAAGGGTCATTTTGCTTTTCTTAGAGACTTACAGTGATGTAACTTCACCTTTGGGGAATTTTTTATTTTGGTTTGCATCCTTGTGAGAGAGATTTTTTTAGTGGACCCTAAAATTCTAGAAGATTGTAATAACAAGTCTAACACCCTTTTAACAGAACAGTCAGAAAGTGAGCAGAGTGCATAGAGATGTGTCTGAGGAGGGAAGGGTTGGGGGAAAAGAGCCATAAAAGCAGTTGAGGGCAGAGGCAAAAAAAAAAAAATTAACAGCCTATGATAATCACCTGAAAAGAGAAATGAGCAGTGGTTTTATTCCTTACTGCATTAAGGGTGCATGTTGAGTCTTCTACTTTTACTCATTTTTGCAGCTAGCTGAGAATCTATATGTGAACAGGTAAAGGTGGCTTCAAGAGAAACCAGGCTTCACTGTAATTTAGAGCAGCACTACCTCTTCAGTTACTTCTGGATCCTCGCAGTTGCCTTCCTGGGATGCCATTTCACCAGGAGAGCATTACCAAAGCACAAGTTTTGATTATCTCCCAGTCCTTACTAATCTGCTCTGCTAGGTTCAGGAGAGACACTGTGAGAACTAATTGTCTCAAACACTTTATGCCTCATGGGATTACCCTGTGCTAAATTAATCTTTCAACCACTTACTAGGGCAGATAAAAGTTAGGAATTTTGATCTTTATCTGTTCTATAATACTCCTTTCCCTTCTCTATATCAAATAATCATGTTGTCTCCAAGAGAATGGATATGGATATGTATATGTGTATAAGTATATATGTGTATATATATATTCTGAGGTGTAAAATCAGAATAGGGGGCTGGTCAAAGGCTACTGCAGAAATGAAATTTAGGATTTGGACATGGGTGCTAGAAAAGCAACCTCAATTTTGTTCTTGTTTATTGAAACTGAATTTCTTGTATAGAGAGACAGTGGTGTAGTGTGATAGCTATAGGTATTTATACAGGGAATTAAATGTCTTGGTTTGAAGCCCTTTGAAGTTGGTTACAAAGTCTGAATTCTCAGTCACTCATGGTCAAGGCAGGGGGAGTGTTTAAATAGAAACAGTAAGGGTATATTCTTCTCTTTGGTGTGCTGGTGTGCACACTTATGTACCTCACAGAAAAGCACAGTACTTCAGAGCTTTGGAACTCAAAGAGCAAGAAAACAATTCTAAGATGTGGTCTGGCATGATGCAAACTAACTTTAAAAAATAGTTTTCAGAATATGCTGGAAGTATGTTATTTCTGCTGGGCAAAGGACATGAATCTATATATAAAGTTTGAAGATACTTCTGGGGCATTTACTGAATCCCCTTGATAACGAGATAAGAACTACCAGATTTTATTTTATCTGCAAAACCAGCTATTATTGAAGAGAATGTTCCCAGGATGAATGGAGCACATTTAAATATACTGTCTGCCCACAAGCTGTGGCTAGCACATGGTATGAACTGAATGAAACTGTTAAGGGAAGTTGATTGGACATTAGGAAAAGGTTCTTCACTGAGAGGGTGGTCAGTCACTGGAACATGCTCCCCAAGGAAGTGGTCAGAACACCAAGTGTGTCAGAGTTCAAGAAGAGTTTGGACAATGCCCTTTGTCATATGGCTTAGTTTTGGGTAGTCCTGTGAGGAGCAGGGCCTTGGCCTTAATCATCCATATGAGTGTCTTCCAACTCAAGAAATTCTATGATTATAGGACTCTCTCCTGCTTTTACTCTCAAATCCATGTTCCCTGGCACAACACAATACAAGTCAGATAGTAGTTTTTCTCCATCAAGAGATCATTCCACTTACATGTGTACATCAGTGGATGTGCACATTCCCATGCATTCCCATGCTTGTGAAGGGACAGGGAGAGGAGGTTAAGGAGCTATCCTCCTGCCACAGGACCTTTTAGCCGTGGATGTATGGGAATGGTTCCCTCTTCTCACAAAACATACCTTGTCATTAATGACAGCCACGATAGCTGATCTTAATATGCCTTGGGGCTGCAATTCTATCCCACAGCTCCATGGTGTGGGCTGGGGGAGCAATTTCCTATCCTACTTGTTGGAGGATAGAAATACACTTGGTTTCTACTAATCTTTATCTCCAGGTATGTATAACAGATTTATTTTCAATGCAAATATCTGGGTTTGTCATGATGAGCTATGGTGTGGAGGAAAGAATGAGGTGATGATATAGGTTATTATTACAGCATGGATTGGCTTTTTTTCTCACTCCTTACCAGCTAGACTCTGCTCTTGCATTAGAAATTGTCATCTTGTGTTTGGCAAACACCTGTAAACAATTCTGTGCTTTATGGTGTTTTCTACAGGATGATATGCAAGGGTGGGTTGTGGTGCTGCTTGTTGTCCTTTCTGGGTTCTTCATGTGTTTCAGCTGTTTCAGGGGGATTTTTCACCTTTAGACCAAGCAACTGCTCCTCGCAAATAATTGTACGGCCACGATCAATGCAGCAGCAAACTTTGTTGTGCAGATGCATTAGAAAAGCCTCCAACTTATTTATCCCGTGTTTGGACCTACACAAATCCAAACGAGAGTATACTTTTGTATTTAATTTTAACCTGAAGAGTAGATGAGAGCACTGCAGTGGCGCTTTCACCTCCGACCACCTGCTATTATTCTGCTCGGGTAGGGCAGTGCCAGCTCAGGGCGATTAGAGCCCGCTTCCCTTCCAGGCTGTCCAGGGTCACCCATCGTAGCTGGCACCAGGGGGCACCAAAAGCACCCCCAAAGCCCCACCCCGCCCCTGAGGGCACAGCCCGCAACCCGCCGGGCGCTGTCCCGCAGAGGGCAGCATTGAGCAGCGGATGCGGCCGCAGCGCTCCCGCACTTGTTCCCGGGGCCCGGGGCAGAGCTGCGGGCGCGGCACGTCCAGCCCCGGCACGCCCGCTCCCGCTGCACGCTCGGTTTAATTTAGCACGGAGCGACGCGGGGAGACAAAGGACCCGCTGCACAACCGGTGGCGGGAGTGCTGCTGGGGCCCGGCCTCACCAGCCATGNGATGGTCCACGCACTGGCGCCGTCACGTGTTGTTCTCCTTGGAGTGAGCCGGAGCCGCGGCGGCGGGCGGAGGGGGCTGGACTGGCGAGCGCGGCCCCCGCCGCCTGTTTTGGTGCGGGGCGCCGGGAAACTCCGAGGAGAAGCCGCCGGAGAAGGAGCCGCCGCGGCGGTGCCCGCTCCCCTGGCGGGCTGGGGCACGGGAGGGGGCCGCGCCGCCGGCCGCTGAGGCGCTGCCGCCTGGAATGAAGAGGAGGAGGAAGAGAGGATGTTCCTTCGGCACTCGGGCTTGCCTCCCCTCCCGCCGCTGCCGGGCTGCGCCGCGTGTGGAAATGGCACTTTCTCTGCCTAACGAGATGGGACTGAATGGGGTCGCCAGCCTCCTCCGCACGCACGAGCGGGAGCAGCAGCCTCGGCGCTGATATTTGGGGAAGGAGGGTTGTATTGTGGGCGGCATTTTTTTTTTAATTTTCTCTTTTTTGGGAGGAGAGCGAGAGAGGGGAGAGCAGCGTGTATTTTTGGGTGCAAACCCCGGACTTTGCAAAACAATCTCCGCCCCCGAGAGGATATTTAATCTGCAACAGAGATCGCTGCTCGCGGAGGCAAACTTGAGCCGGGGAAGGGGTGCAGGGAGCGGAGGAAAGGTACCCCCGCCTCGCTACCGGCCCCGCCGGAGCCCGACCCCTGCAAGGGAAGATGCGTTTTTCATTCCCGGTTGCTCATTTTCGGACGAGACTTTCGTCTGGACTGATCGGGACTGGACTTTTTAAGGACGAGCTTACGCGTCTAAGCGCGATTTGGGCATAAACAGCAACACAAACTCTGATTTGGTGCTGGAAGCTGCCTCTGCCACTGAACAGCTGCTCTCACCCTGCTTCTGTCCCTCCCCCGTCCCGTTCTCAGAAGAGGATCCTGAGCTGTTTTGCCTTTTTTCTTCTTTTTTTTTTTTTCCTTTTTTAAAAAAATTGTTGTTGCATGAATTTTATTTTAGGTGGTTGCCTTTCCTGTCTAGCTTGGCTGTTTTGGGGTCTTGCAGACTGCAAGCTGCAGTAACAACTCCACCACCTCTCATCATGGCCAGCCCCACGGATAATAACGAGGGCTTCTTCTCAGATGTCAGAAAGGTGGGTTACTTGCGCAAACCCAAGAGCATGCATAAACGATTTTTCGTGCTGAGGGCAGCCAGTGAGTCTGGACCCGCCCGGCTGGAGTATTATGAGAATGAGAAGAAATGGAGACACAAGTCAGGGGCCCCCAAGCGCTCCATCCCACTAGAAAGCTGCTTCAACATCAACAAACGGGCTGACTCCAAGAACAAGCACCTGGTGGCCCTCTACACCAAGGACGAGCACTTTGCCATTGCAGCTGACAGTGAACCTGAGCAGGAGAGCTGGTACCAAGCACTGCTGCAGTTGCACAACAGGGCCAAGGGCCACCATCACCTCCATCACCATCACCACCACCACCACAGTGATGTCACTTTTGGAGGCAGCAGCACAGGACTGGGGGAAGCAGGTGAGGACAGCTATGGTGAGGTAGCCCCTGGTCCAGCTTTTAAGGAAGTTTGGCAAGTAATTCTGAAGCCTAAGGGCCTAGGCCAGACAAAGAACCTGATTGGCATCTACCGCCTGTGCCTGACTAACAAGACCATCAGCTTTGTAAAGCTGAATTCAGATGCGGCTGCTGTGGTGCTGCAGCTGCTCAATATCCGCCGCTGTGGTCACTCTGAGAACTTCTTCTTCATTGAGGTGGGACGCTCAGCTGTCACTGGACCTGGTGAGTTCTGGATGCAAGTGGATGACTCAGTGGTGGCACAGAACATGCATGAAACTATCCTGGAGGCCATGCGAGCCATGAGTGAGGAATTCCGGCCCCGTAGCAAGAGCCAGTCCTCCTCAAATTGTTCCAACCCGATCTCTGTGCCCCTTCGCAGGCACCACGTCAACAACCCTCCACCGAGCCAGGTGGGGCTCAGTCGGCGGTCCAGGACTGAGAGTGTCACGGCCACTTCTCCTGCCGGTGGTGGAGGTACAGGTGGCAAACCCAGCTCTTTCCGGGTTCGAGCATCGAGTGATGGGGAAGGCACAATGTCAAGACCTGCCTCTGTGGATGGTAGTCCAGTTAGTCCCAGTGCTAACCGGACTCATTCACACAGACACCGTGGCAACTCCAGGCTCCATCCTCCACTCAACCACAGCCGGTCCATCCCAATGCCTTCCTCGCGCTGCTCTCCTTCAGCCACCAGTCCAGTCAGCCTGTCATCCAGCAGCACTAGTGGCCATGGCTCCACCTCAGACTGCCTGTTCCCACGAAGGTCTAGTGCTTCAGTTTCTGGCTCTCCTAGTGATGGTGGATTTATTTCTTCTGATGAGTATGGTTCGAGCCCGTGTGACTTTCGCAGCTCCTTTCGCAGTGTAACCCCTGATTCATTGGGACACACCCCCCCCGCCCGGGGTGATGAAGACCTCAACTACATCTGCATGGGAGGGAAGGCCACCTCTTCTTGCTGCAGCCTGGCAGCGCCCAATGGCCATTTCATCCCACGCACCTGCCACCCTCAGCAGCAGCCTCGCTATCCTAGTACACCCTGCTGTCCTCGAGGTGGTAGTGAGGAGGTTGCTGACTTGGAGAAGGCATTCAGAAAGCGGACTCACTCTGCAGGTACTTCGCCCACCATCTCCCACCAGAAAACACCCTCACAGTCTTCAGTGGCCTCCATTGAGGAGTACACAGAGATGCTGCCTTCTTACCCCTGTGGCAGCAGCAGGCTGCCCTCCTACCGCCACTCAGCCTTTGTGCCCACTCACTCCTACCCAGAGGAGTGCCTGGAGATGCACCACATGGACAGTGGCCATCATCGGACCAACTCCGCCCCGCACACGGATGATGGCTACATGCCCATGTCACCTGGTGTAGCCCCTCTGCCCAGTGGTGGGGGGCCCCCCAAGGGTGGTGACTATATGCCCATGAGTCCTAAGAGTGTGTCGGCCCCGCAGCAGATCATCAACCCTGGCAGGGGTGGCCGCCACCCTCCAGCCACAGTGGACTCTAATGGCTACATGATGATGTCCCCCAGTGGCAGCTACTCCCCCGACAGCAGCTCTGCGGGCTACGGCAAGATCTGGACAAATGGTGCCGGCCACCACCCAAAACTCTCAGTGGAGAGCAACGAAGGGAAGCTCCCCTGCGGCGGCAGCGACTATATCAACATGTCCCCAGCCAGCGGCTCCACCACCAGCACTCCGCCCGACTGCTACTTCGGGGCTGCGGGGCAGCCGGGGGTCGAGGAGGCGGCCACCGTAGCGCACCACAAACCCATCTACTCCTACTTCTCGCTGCCACGCTCCTTCAAGCACGTGCACC
>VXBC01001702.1:1170715-1311728 GCA_013399945.1 Ploceus nigricollis | reverse complement strand
CGGGCTCAACTACATCGACCTGGACTTGGTGAGGGAGTGCGGCCACCGCCGCCACCACCACCCACACGCCCCCGCCGAGGCGAAGCAGCCGCTGCCGCCGAAGCCCCCGGGCCAGCAGCGCGGGAGTGGCCACTGTGGCGAGGATCTGAGCGCGTACGCCAGCATCAGCTTCCAGAAGCGGGAGGAGATGTAGGAGCCGGGCGCCCGCCGGGGAAGGTGAGCCGGGGCGGGGCGGGACGGGGCGCGGCTCCGCTCGGGGACTGGAACGACAGCGGGGAGGGGGCTGGGGTCGAGTCTGCTCGTGGCGGTGCCTTCCCGCGGGCTGGGGGCGGGCGGCATCGTCCCCCGGGGCTGCCACGGGTTGGGTTGGTTTCTTTGAGCCTTTTGGCCTCACTGCAGCATGTTTTAGTGGCAGAAGCGTCCAGGAGTGCAGCATCCCTGCGTGTGTCCCGCTGCTGGCCCGCACTTGCACGGGCTGGGGAGTGCTTCCAAAGCAGCTTTGGACGATCCTGTTCAGCCAGGGATACAATACTGTGCTTACCGTGTTGCCACGTTTTTTTACTTTTCGGAAATAGCAGTGCTTCAAAAGTGAGTGGGAGAGGGGTGTGAAAGCGAGTCACTCCTTGTAGTGGGCTGGGAACAGGAAACTCCCAGTGTAATCCTGTTTTGGTCAGTGATCATCACGCTTGTGGCCAAGAGTAGAGCAGTGAACCGTGCTAACACGTGCGGGCTAAGGGCATTTACCTCACAGGGTTGTGACCAGTGTTAATTGAGTTTTGTTGGAAGGAGCTGTGAGTTTGAAAACAGACTTCAAAGCCTTTAGAGCTCTGTATCTGTCACTTGTGTCTCAGTTGATACTGTGTGTCTGTCCCTCACCTGCCACGGTGTTACAAACAGCACAAGAAATGAGCCCTGTGAACTGTGTTTTTGGTATTGCCCAATGTGTTCTGTTTCTTCCTGAAGCTTTTAATTTTTAATTCGGGAAAAACTTCTGCCAGGCTGTTGCACGTTGATTACAGACATGTAAGATGAGTAGGAAGCAGTGTGATGTTTCTGTTGAGTGGGAACTTCATGCAGCACAGAACAATGTATCTTGTTAAGAGCTCATAAAGTACAATGCGCCTGTGTAAGTCCTTTCATTGAAGGTGAAGAGTGTTTTGTTTTGGTGCAGGCAAGTACTGGCTGATAGTTACCTAGTAAATTTGGCACTCGATTTTAACAGTTTCCTGCACACCTGAGCAGCAGCAATCACAGTGGTTTAAGCAGTTACTATGAATATATGCAATGACATTAGGGGGTGAATCTCATACCACTGTTTACATCATCTCAGTATTTGTGTTGCCTGTTGGCTGCACTGAAGGGAACATTGAGGGCTGGTGTTGGTGTGATGCCTGGGATCATATGTTTTTAATTTTCAGATATTTTGCATCCTTATAACCTGAACAAAAGCAAAACAGTCTCTTCACATTTATTGCTTGGCATTGCTGCTGTTGCCCATTAGAGCAAGGCAATATTAAGTCTTAGTCTTATGTGGTCTATGAATACTAGGTTAATTTGAAAGTTCAAGGTAAGACTTAAGATCAGTGCAAATATTGCCAGTCTGGTTCAAGTGGTAACTGGTAGGAAATGGTAATTTTTGTGGCTGACAGGACTGTGCTGAGTGTCACCATACATTATTTGTGACTAAACGTACACAAATTTACACAGCCACACCTTTTCTCAGTTCTGGCATGTGCTTGCAAGAGCCCTGTTTTTGCAGATGGCTCTTGTTACCCTGGGAATCCATATCTGCTTAGGACAGCATTGGTGTTGTGAATTCTTCAGGAGGGGACTTTTGCCAGAGGATGCAACATGTTCTGCAGTTAAGTCACTTTGCTGGGAACATCACTGTTCCCTCCCACCTGTGCAATGCTGAGACTGGAGAGTAAATGTGAGAGAAAATCCTTGGTCAGTGTAGGGGTAAATAAAGAATATATGAAGGGTATGAGAAGGCAGGTCTGGCAGAGAGCAATGTCATAACTGCTTACACAGTTTTTTTCCAAAAGCACTGCTTTCCTTTTGCTGTGGACAACTTGTTTAATTGAACTATGTGTCATCTTTAATATAAAAGCTGTGGCAATGCTCTCCATGGTGGTGTTAGGTAGATACCTGCTGTGATTATGCTGTTCAGTGAAAGATTAGTATGTGGAATACTTGATATAAGAACTGGCTGAAAAATACTATGCAGATGCTTTTAAGGGCAGTATTGTATAAAATAGGGTGTAATAGAGTAATTGTTGTTTGAAGTTGGTTCTTATTTCCCAAAATTTGAATTGGATTGAGGAGACACAGCTTCTTCTGGGAGGCAAGGGAAGAATCAAGTTGTAATTATATGGGGACTTTGAGCCATGGCTGTTCCTTCTCCCTTCCCACTATAAAGCTTTGTTGGTTGCTTGTAACCTTCTCAGACATTAACCATTGGGACTCTTATTTCCCAGGCTAGATTTCTTGCTATCGACTGAAGCGTCTCTTGCAAAATTCAGCCCAACTAGTTCATCTCTTGAGTGTGCTAAGGAAACAAACCCAACGTTTCGTTCACACTAAACCATTTTTACAGCTATTTTTTGACATGTACCTTTTTTGCTTTGGAGGTAAAACTTAGGTTTGGCAGGAGACTTGTTCCATGTAGGTTGTACCTTATGCCGTTCCTAAGAAAACCTGCCTGGAGCTGAATGATTTACGGGACTGCTTGCACATGCCTGAAGAAGTTGTTGAGCACCTTCAGCTGAACCATTCACCTAAAAACTCCACAGTTCCCCAGAGCTTTGCCTGCCTTTCCCAGCGAGCAGCAGAGCGGGCTGTGCCTCCTTGGCCAGCTTCTCCTGTGCTCCTTGTGGCAGCTGAGGCTGTTCAGGCTGCAGCTGAGAGCGAGGAGGTTGCGGTTGTGGTTTCTCCTGTTGGTGTCTGAGCAAGTGAAAGATGAAGGAAAAGTTACTTGGTGTGTTTGCAGGTACAACAGAGAGGAGAAAACATCTGGAGCTGGGAAGGGAAAGGTGAAGCTGCAGGTATCAGAACAAGGGCTGGGGAAGGCTGCACTAAGTACTCTTACTTAGTTACTCTTCTTTACTCTCTCTCTCTTTCATGGGTTATTATTTACACTTTTAATCTCAGAAGTGGCAAAGGGACTGTACATGCTTTTTTTTTTTTCTCCATAGAACAATCTTCCACCTCATTCCAAAGGCCAAAACTATCTGAATAATGCTTGTTTTATCCATTCAGGAATTTTCTGTTGTTATCTACAAGACAATGACCCCAAATGTTGGCTTTTCATCTCCTAACAGTTAAATGACTGTTGCTGCTTTGATGCAAACTAGCTAACTCCTGTCCTTTTCCCTGCTCCTCTGTCCTCTGCCAGCTGCCTCCAAGTTGTTAGGCATTAGATTCTGAAGTATTTTTAATCTCTTTCAAGTGTAATTATTTATCCTAACATTAAGAATCCTGGCTGAAATAATCATGTTGTTTCCCAAATTTCATTGAAAAACGTTTCTCTCTCACCCACAGAATTCCTCTGCATTCCAATCCCATTGCCTTCCCTGTCATATATTCTTGGCTGTTTCCAAACAGCTGGCCCTGCCCTAGCTCTCTTCTTTTTTCCTGTTAGAAGTGCTGTAGCTTCAGTGCAGTTCTGTATGCCCTCCTGCCCAAACCTTTACCTCTGCTTTGGAGAACTGGGTGCTGTTATGTGTGTCTAGCCTAGCTGGTGACTCTTTGATGCTTGGATCATCTGATGAGTGGCCTTTTATGCTGTAGCTGGAAGTCTGTGTTGCTGCAATTGCCAAGTTGTGCTGGGAAACACCAGCCCCTGACATGGAAAAATTGAGGGGAGAGAGCAGTGTAGCCCTAAGGCGTTTTCCTCCTGCTTAGAGTTTTGCATGCACAGATGTGGTGGGCTGGTCCTGGCTAGACACCAAGTGTCCACCAGAGCCACTCTATCAATCTCTTCCTCAGCTAGACAGGGGAGAAAAAGATAAAACAAAAGGCTCATGAGTCGAGATAAGGGCAGGGAGAGATCACTCATCAGTTACTGTCATGGGTAAAACAGACTCAACTTGGGCAAATTAGTTTGATTCATTACCAATCAAATCAGAGTAGGATAATAGGAAATAAAAACTAAATCTTAAAACACTTGTTCCCCAGCCCTCCCTTCTTCCTGGGCTTAGCTTTACTCCCCATTTCTCCACCTCTTCCCCACAGCAGCACAAGGGTATGAGAATGGGGATTTTGGCCAGTTCACTGCATGTTGTCTTTGCTGCTACTTCCTCTGCAGAGCAGTTTCCTGTATCCACAGTGGTCTCAGATATCCTCACTCCTCTCTCTGGCTGCAGTTGTGCAGGTTTTTTTCCTGTTCCTAAGTACATTATCCCAGAGGTACTGCCACTGTCAGTGGCACTGCTTGGCCTAGGCCAGCAGCAGGTGCATTTTGGAGCTGACTAGCAATGGCTCTGTCACACACGGGGGAAGCTTCCAGCAGCTTCTCAGAGGAACCACCCCTGTAGACCCCCACTATCAAAACCCTGCACACAAACCCAAGACAACAGGTGAGCAGATGTTGTGGATATGCTGTGGATCCTGCTTTTGGGGTTGCTGTGAGAAGGCTCCTCAAATGAGCAGGGGTGTTGAAGATGAACTGCTGATAACTTGTGTTCTGAGTATATAGTCAAAAAATATTCCAAAAAGGAAACCATTAGATGTTGGCTCTGGAGAAACAGGAAATGCAGTAGCAGGACAGCAGAATGAATTCAGGTATCTTGCTTTGATCTCCAAAGCTTCAAAGCTTCATTTCCATTTTGTTGATGACTCTGAGAACTCCTGAATGTAAGTGCTAACAACACGGAATAGAATATGTGTAGTGTAAGCAAGTGGTAACTTGGCTCACTCTAGCTTTGATGCTGACTGTTTCACCCACTGCATGGGTGGTTTGGGGTTTTTTGGTGATGTAAGAAAATGGAAAACAGTACAATGGGAATTCAGCACAAGGGCAGCTATAGGGTTGTTAGACCTTTTGCCTGTATCCACTTAAAGCAAAACACTTCTAAGGGTAGAACTAAACTTTTGTGTGGTTCTCATGAAAATACACATGATGGTAAACAGAAAATTACTCATATCATTCTTGTACTGTATACCTGGGTTTTATTTTTTGGGGGACACTGCTTGCTTTTTAAATTTATTTCCTTCATAGTTTTCAATAGTTGTATTCTCTTTCTCAAGTTAAAAACGTAAGATGGAACAACAGCAATTCACAAAATCATAGGATATCCTGAGTTGGAAGAGACCCACAAGGGTGCCAAAACAAGACTTGTACAGTTAAATTAAGTTTCTAGGGGTGTGTTGTTTCCCGAACTGAAGAACAGAAGTTTCTGTAGTTTTGGGTCAGCACCAAGGTAAATACTAGCATGTTATGAATGTTTTTCATGCTTTGTGGGTATTACTGTAGACAAAACAGTGCATTTCTTACTGTATGCACACACCAGTTTTTCCCCATACCTAATTATTTGCCAAAATTGAGCCTGTGTCTCCACATATTTGCAGTTCTCCTGTTCAGCAAGACCACAAGCTTATAATTAATGGGTTTAGGTGTTTCTCTTTTGTTTTTCTGGCTTAAAAACTGAAACAGAATGATTTATAGACAAATTCATATGATTATGAGGTACTACCTGGACATCTTTAACACATGGTTTTCACATTTAGTTAATGTTTAAACTGGTTTTTGAATGTGGTTTAAATTTGAAAATGAAACAGGACATTGCAGGGTGAGGATGATGCTGATTTTTAATAGCAACTGTACGGAGATCATAAATTTCCTTAGATAACACTTGTAAATAGAGAATTACAGTTTGTTAATAAAATGCAGCGAGCAGCTGTGGAATGGGAATGTAATTTGACCAATATCTTCAGTATGGTGCATTGTTTCAGGACTACTTTATGATAGCTAAAATTTTATATTCATTAGGATTGTACAATTTTCATGACTTCCTAAAAACATGAGTGCAAGTACTGAAAGTAAATGTACTTGAATATTCTTTTGAACAAGTAAGTGTATAATAGCTTGTTTGTAAAGAAAGTGGGGTTTTTTTTCCCAGTTTCTTGAAGCTCTGAAAATTAATCTGTTCAGTACTGATTATTACATGAGTAAAGTCACATAAGATTTAAAAATAATTTTGGCGTCCAGTGATATGGAAGAGTAATAAATACTATTTTCCAAGTCTGATTTGACTTTAGGTTTAACTTCTGTGCCAGGTTTCAATGAAAGCTAATTATTGTGTTTGATTGACAGAGTTATGAAATACTCTTAAGAGACGAGAGGACAAAGGAGGGGAAAGCTGTTCATGGGACCTGTGCTGGTCCCATGAAGGGACCAGGAGAGACTGGGGATTGCTGGCATGAGATAATGGGGAACTTGAGGTGAAGGCTGGGGAGCACTTGTAGAAAGCAGTATGGGAAAGAGGTGGAAATGAGAGAGAAATTACTTGGGGGACACATAAACTATGGCAGGATGATGTAGACAGAGAGAATTGCAATGTGTTTGTGATCTGAGGGGAACTGGGATGGTGATATTTGAAAGTTTGAGGATGAGTATAGAGAAATGTGGAGGGCCTGGATATACACAAAGAGTTTGTTTTAGAGGTGCTCATTTTGCATGGTACTGCAGTTTTCTGAAGGTGTTTTTCCTTCTGTATTTTTTAAAAATCTTTATTACAGAGATGAACACTCTGCTTAGGAAGCACACATAGTCCTTATTTGTTATTGGATTTTATTTTTTTTTTAGTGTTTGGATATTCTGCTGACCTTGACAGGATGATTTGCTTAGTAAGGCAAGCAGAATTTACCTCCAGCTCTCCTTTCCTGAATTCTTTGTCTTGTAGTATCCCTGTCACAACCACAGCAGTAAACCACAGATACAAATCTGAATTAAGTACAGGATAAATAAGAATGAGTGAATTTTAACATTACAATTCCTTGATTTTATAAAATACATACAGTAGAAGGAGGACTATATTCACACAGGTTTTTTTAACTGCAGCATTTTCTTCTATACACTCTACTACTTGGACAGTTATAAATTTGATTAGGGTTGATTAGTTTAATAATTTGTCTTATGGATTAGTAAGCATAGATTCTCTTACTTTTTCAAAATTTAAATAATATATTGTAAAAGAAAATTTCAAATGACAAAGCTATTGTGGCTTGTTACAGCAGATGTGGTTTTCATTTTGTGGTAAGAACTGCAACACAAATATATTAATACTGACAAATGTGTCTGAATTCCCAACTTGTCTGAATGGTAAAAGCTGGCTTTTGGTCATCTGTACATGATCTGATGTGTTACAGTACCTGCTCATAAAAGTGAGTAGCATTATTCTATTTTTACATAATTCTGGGGCTTTGATAAGTGGTGATTATTATTTTGACTACATGAAATAGAGATAGTAAAGGAGAGATACTGGTAACTTAAAAAAAAAAAGATTCACAAGTTTAACAGCTTTACTCTCCACTTACAGAAATGATGTGAAATTTAACAAAAGCCAAGGTGTGAACAGATAAAGGAGATTTAAATAAGCCTGGCACTCTTAACTAACTAAAGGATGTCTTGATATATGTCTCTCTGATCATGCTTGACATATCTAGGTCATGTTCTCTGAAGACTATTATTAGAGATTTAACGTTGGGTAATTGTGAAGTGTATTTTGTTCAGAGTAATTTTTGAGCAGGTAGATGAGACAGTGGAAGTTTGTGTGTGTTCAAGTGCATGTAATAATTTGGGAGTCTAGTTGGAAGACCTGGAAGGTGAAACGTACTGTTCCATGGTGTATCACAGAAGATTTACCTGTGTGCATTTTGTCAGCTGTTGTAAAATTCTATTTTTTTGGAAGCTGGTAATGTGGAAGAAATGACCTGTTAAATTTTCAAATAAGATATGCTTCAGGAGGACGTTGTGCACTTTACAGCTAGTAGAGCTGTTGAAGTGTACTTGCACATTTGAACTCTCTGATGATATGTGTTACATAAGGGAGGAATGTAGAGTCTGGGAACATCTACAGCTTTAATTGACTGTGTTTCTTTTTCTTCTGCCTCAGCCCCTCCCCTCCAGCCTGTGTAGGATTTGGACATTTTTAACCACTAGGGCACCTAAGGATTGCACATGCTCTCTTTGAAATACAGAATCTGTGTGAATAGAAAAAAAAGGGAATTAACTAGCAGCCTTGGTTCCTGTCTAGTTTCAGTGGTCTGGCTTTCAATGTGGTGCACAAATATTTGTTAAGACGTAACTATAGGGTAGGAACTCCATAAGCTGGATTTGCCAGTCAATAAAATACTTAACTACTTTGTGCACAGGAGCCTTCCTTCAGTGGCACAGTTCCCCGAAGGAATAAAGAGCTTGAAGCTGGAATGGAGAAGACTAAGCCAGTCTGATTGTATGGGTTCCTTCTGCCCTTACTTCACTGAACTGTGGGATTAAAACCAAACCAAAACAAACCCTCCCATCATCCTCCTCACAAGATCCTGCATGTCTGTACATCACCAGTAACATTTGTGTAAATGCTGTGCTGAGAGTTGTGCGTCTTCTCTGAGAGAGTAAAAAAACCTCAGGAACTGTACATGGGAGGTAGAAGATTGAGTTTGTTTCTCCTTTTACATCACATCTCAGCTGGGGTCTTCTGTTTATCAGTTTGTAAGTGACTGCAAAGGAATGGAAGGAGGTGGGGAGCTTGAAACACCATGGCTGGAGCTGTGACTTGTTTCAGGTCTGACCTGGGCTTCCCATGCCCTGTGCTGTGTGAGAGATGCAAAGACACCTCCAGTGACAGCTTATGTGTGTCAGTGAGGGAATCTTTTAGATTAAAACACTGGATGGTAATTAATCTTCAGCCAGCTGGCCTTCATTTTGAAGAGAAGATTGCTGTGTTAGAAAAGAGAATTTTAACCCCTAGAGAGCAGGAAATGAGTGACAGGGGAGACATTTTGGCTTCAGAGACAAACTTGGAGCTCGGAAGCCTCCTGTATATGCTGCATGGGAATGCTGGTGTCCAAGTAAGTGATGCTTAGGCACTTTGCTGAAATACCTTGAAAACTGCTAGAACGAGGAGACAATGGTGTTCCAGTAATTCCCAGTTTGGTTTGAGGGCTCCTGTGCAAGTGATTGACAAGGTGTTTGGGAGTCACTGTCAGCTGTGATGCTAGAACCTTCACATAAATATTAACATAGGAGAAATACAGAAGCTCTTCTCTTTCCTGGAGAAGGCACAGCTGTAACAGAATGTCCTTTGCTGTCCCTGCAGTCATAGGGCTGGTAAAGTCTGCAGCCTTCCCTGCGTGGTACAATGTGCTTTTTCATGGTACTTGCTCTCTGTGGTGATAGCCAGAGAAATAAAGGTTGGGTACTTTGCTGAAATGATGGTGGATGTTCCATTTCTGACTCATGCAGGCGCTGTAGGTAAGTGATGGTGATGTTGGTTGAGTGGTCTCTGAAAAATGGGATTAATTTTCATTTCCTTAGAAGAGTTTGTGCTGTCGTAATTAGTGATTCCTCTCCTGCAATTCCTGATTACAATTTCTGAATTACTTGTTACTTCAAAATAGCAAATGGGGCATTTATGGAGCAGGATGTTATATAATAATGAGGACATAAACGAACAAGCTGTTTACTTAGTTGAGGTTAAGACAATGTTATCTTACTTTTTTCCCTATTTTGGAATTTTTCCACAAAGATTTTCCTTTCAAATACAGTTGTATTTCCTGGAAATGACCAACAGCAGGTAGCTCAGCTTGAAAGAGGTAGGGCATCTCAGCTTGCCATGGGATTCAAAATGACTCTTAGATGTCAGTAAGGTAATGCATTCCTTGTTTTGATGGGAATGAAGGTCTGTACTATGGCTACATGAAGGGAAAAATGAGCAATACTCAGCTTTTTTGCAGTGATGGTAAATTCAAACGGAACCATTTTCCTTTGGGGAAAGTGAAAGTGACTAATTAAAATCTTTATGAGGACAAAAATATATTTTAGACAGGTGGAAACAGCATTGTTAAAATTGAAAAAAATTGCCTCTCTTTAACCTGTTTACTCTGTTTCTCTTTTTGACTTTGCTTGCAGAGCTTGGACACACTGTACCATCCCTTCATGCTTTGATATGTTACAGTATTTTTAGCATTTGGTCTACTTTTCTTGCAGATCACAGTTGATTTTTTTTTCTTAATAATGTCAACTAAACCACAAAATTAAAAAAAAATAGTTTCCTTTTAAAAAAAGGGGAAATTCTGGAGTACTAAATAGTTAATTGCTTGATTGCAGATAAAAAATGAAATACAGGTAAGGAAACCTTAGTTTAGGTGTACTGAAAACTATTGCAAACAAAGGAAACTTTTTATCTCCTGTGTGTGGTTCAGGAATCCCAAAAAACAGGCTGGCTGGCACATCTGGGGTCCTGCAGGAGTTTTGGGCAGATGTAACCAGCTTGCCTTCCTGCAAAGAAGGGCATCTCACCTGGGCTGCCTTCACTCCCATCTGCCTGCTCCACTGTTTCTGTGGCCTGGTTCCATTCCATGAAATGGTAACTGTAGTTAGGCTAGCCTGTTTTGTAATAATTATTTATATTTCCTCATTTTACACATAATGGCATTCAGATTTCTGAGAAACAGCAAAACAAAATGTATAAAGAGGAATTCCATTTGTTTAGGAAGCTGTATGTTGAAAACTAAACATTTTTTCTTGTTGAAAGTTAATATTTGTTTTAGTGTCAGTATTTTGGAAATAATCTTGTATTTTGTTGACTTTATCGTCATCTTGTGAACATGATGCATAATGTTCTTGAATGCCTTGGATGTCTTAATATGGGTGGATAGCCATGTGTGATTTACATCTATGTTACCAGGTTGAGATCAAAACAGAGGCAGATGAAACTAAATAGAAGAGCAGTGATGGAAGCCAAACAGCTCCAGATCATCCCTTGTCCTTTTCCAGCTGCTGTGCACACTCCCTCCTCCCACAGCCGCTTCTTGGGAGCAGAAGTTAAAGAACGGTGCACTGTGCATGAACGTTGTACTTTGAACACGTAAATGGTGCACTTTACTCTTCAATGGATTAACACAGCTGATCCATTCATATGCAAGGCAATCTTGAATCCTTTAAACAATTTAAGAGTTCTTAAAAGTGAAACAGAACTCTCAAATGTATTTAATTCTTTTCTGTATGAAACTTCTTTCTCCAGCAAGCTCTGATAGAAGGGAAAAGCCCTGCTGAAGGTGTGCAGGCATGTAGCTAGGGCATGTTTTTTCAGGCCTTTGAACTAGGTTAGGAATGTGTCTCAAGATGGAAGAATGAATAGTTACTTGGTGCTTTTAGCCTCCGGGCTTGAAACTCGCAAGAGGAATGTTATTGTGTCTTCAAAGCGTGTTTCACACAAGCCTTTGTTGAGCAGGAACTTGGAGAGTCTTTGTATTATCATGCACACAACAAAAAGAGCCAGCCACCCAATTTGATCTAATTGGGCCGCAGTGGTGAGATGTTTCTTCAGTAGGAAGGCTCTGGAAAATGGGGTGCATATTTTTAATTAGGAAATACCCTTTAGAGTGAAGGGGTTGCCTACACAGACCAGCTTGCTAAAACTCTCTAATTACACTGATGCAATTCCCCATATGCACATCCCCTCTTTTTCACCTCTTCCCTATGTAGTGCTTTCCCAGGAAGAAAGCAAATATTTACATTTCTTTTAAATTCTGTTTTGACCCTGAGGTGGTGGTAGCACATCCCTAGAGAAGGCAAGCTGAGGTTGAGAAAGTGGAGTGGTTCAGGTTGAAGTAATTTTTGTCTTGCTTTCTCAAAAATAAATTTATATTCAGGACTAAATATGCTGTAATATATTAATACTACCTAAATTAAGACAGAACTTTCACTCAATGTAACTACCAAATGTTTAGAGGAAATAAACCCATTGCTCTAGTGAACATGAGTGGGGTTTGAAGTGCTAAACCCTCATTTCTGAGAACAGCAGCTGCTTCAGTAGATACGCAGAGAAATTTATTTTCATTTTAGTGTGAGTAGCCTAATGTTTATTCAAAACTGAATGAGATCAACAGAAAAGATGGGAAAACAACTTTATTTTCTAAAGTTTTTTTAGTAAAAAAACCCAAAGAACTTTACAAAATCAGAAATTTTGAATTCTACATTAGCCAGGTTCACTCAGTGTCACCTACTAAAGAGATGAGGCTTAAAAATAAGAAAAAAAAAGTCTTTAAATGAAAAATTAATTTTGTTAAGTAACTTCATTAGGTGTTCAGGGATTTTGTTAGTTTTCATCCTGTTTTTCATTCAAACAGCAGTTGAAAAGTCATCGTATGAAATTTAACCAGCTACTAAATAGTGACCTGTGTTGGTCATTAATTTCATGTCAAGAATCTGCATAAATATACACTAATAGTATTGTCTAACTAGGGACTATATTAAATGCTAAATTAAAAGGTTATATTGCAGATCATCATGATTTAGTGGTTATTGGTGTTTGAGAATGACCATTAAGGACATAAAAAAAATAAGTTTCTCATTTGCTAATCTAAATTTGATTATTTTAATCACTTTAATTTGAATTAATCCACCGTGAAGCTAAGTGTCAGTATGTACATGATAATTAAATGTATTTGAACTGATATAATCATGCAGAAATGAAGGGTAGGCGCAGAAAGGACCTGGATACAGGATGTTGCCTGATGCAGAGGAGCAGGAGCAGACAATCCGTGAAATGATAGGAAGCTGGGTGAGGGAGAGGAGAGGGCAAAACCCCAAGTACAGAGAAGTGGTGGTTAAATGTATTGAAGGGTAAGAAGAGTGACAGGCACGCTGTGTAAATTGGCCAGCTCCTGGGTCTTCTGTAAGAGAAATTTCACAAGGTTAGAGAAGGGAAGGTTGTGTACAAAGGGGTACAGGGGCTGAGTGAGCAGAAAGAGAAATTGGAATAATGCTGGGAAGCTCAGATTTCAGTTGATGTAATTGGACTTTAATGGCTTGAATGATTAATAATCTCTTTGCTTGATAGGCTGTTATAAAATTTTAAACATAGGTATGAATGAAGCCTTGTGCTGATAACATTGTGGGATTGCAGCAGTGGAAACCATTGATGTGCCAAGAATTGTTAGAGGAAAAAAATTCCTCTAACATATAACGTGTTCCTAAGTTTTGTGTGAGCATATTTTGGAGGAAGGTTTGAGTGATCCTTCTGCATGTATGGGCTATGAATTATTTTTCACCTAGGTGTGGAAGGAGAGGAATCTCCAATTGATGTAAATTGCTGTACCTGCTTGAGGTTGGTGGGAATAGGGCAGCATGCCTCAATTTAGAATGTGTCCCTTTAACAGTTTTTCTTTTTCTGGAAGGTGTTACTACACTGTTCTGTTTGAATTAATAGAGAGTCCCTATTAATTTTAATTAGCTATAGTAATGAGTTAGTTCTAAAGGGCTACAAATTTAATTGTAATTCAGTGTCTAGTTTATCTTCTACCTTGGTTATTTCATCTTTTCCAAAACTACTTCTCCTGAAGATTGGTGAGATGTTTGATCTGTCTTGATTCAAGCTTGTTTACTTCTGTGTTTCTTAGAGTAGCTCGTCAGCTTTTATTCCTTTATCAAATAACTCCTGTGATGTTAATCATAGATTTGGGTCACATTTCAGCATTTGCATTTGGGTTGAAGGAACAGGTAAAAGCAAAAGACTATTAGCAGGATTGCTTTATACACAGAAAAAAAGAGGACTACAGAACATGTAGTGGTAGCCTTTGCAGGACTCCTGTTATTTATAGGACTTTCCAATCTGTTTGTGCTTTTAGCTGATGAACTCTTGTAGTAGCGTCTTGCTATTCTTCACTGTAACTTTTTGAAACGTTTTGCTTTGGTTTTATGAGGTCAAGAGTGATATAAGTCACTGTCTGGAATCTGTTTCCCTGGCTTTATCTGCATATCCAGGGCTGATACTTGCAGCTTTTACCATTGTTGTGACTTTCTCTGTTCTGATTCCTTAGGCTCAGTTCATGCAGGTACATCTGACAGCATTAAGGCCAGGGAGAGCTGCAATAAGTGCGGGCAATCACTGCACTTCAGAAGCAGAATGCAGGACACAGGTTTACCATCAGCTTAAAGAAATGGAAGGCCATGCTGTTGTTTCTGTCTCCTTGAACATATATTCCTCTGGGGAGTTTTTTGGCATCACTTGGGGAGCACTTGGGAATGTATTTAGGAGGAAATTGGGAACCACTTCTCTAGACACCAGCTAGCTCCTAGTTTGGTTAAAACCAACTGTGATACCCCATCTGCTATATTCTTTCAGGCAGCAAATCTTCAAGTAGAATACCTGACGTGATTAGTGCCTTACACTGCCCTTGAAACCACACTTGTCTTGGTCTACACTGCTTCTGCCTCTGCAGAAGCTGTTTGAGATTGTCTGCAGGGCTGCTGTGAAACTGTGCCATTAGTTGACACAGAGTTGTGATCCTGACCAGCTGCAGCACCAGTCCCTCAGCCCAGGGAGTCTTTGCAGGTGTGCTGGGTGAGAATCTGAGAGGGTTTATCAAAGAGGGTTTGCTTCTTCACTCACCCTGGAGGTGCTGCTTTGAGGTAGGAATGCAGTATAAGTGTATTTATGCTGTTAGAAAGAACCCCACTTCCCAATTATGGCTTGTTTTGGTTTAGGTGGTCTGTATCTGAGAGAAGACATCTTTTACTGCCACACTTGTGCTTGCGGCTTTAGTATTCATGCTAGTTCAGCTGTCTGTGTTAGTCGTCTTCTCAACCAAATATTTTCTCCCAAAACCCAAGTCCACACTGACAAATTAGCCTTTCTAGTTTAGATAATGTCACATATATACATGGAAAATATTTTCAGGTGAAAATGAAAAATAAATGTAATGGCTTCAGACAGCTGTCTTACAGACCTTCTGGTATAGTTACTCAAGATGTCATATGAGAAACAGGCAGGGTTCCCACCTTTCTGCCCCCAATTTTCGGTCAAATGTAGTGATTATAGGAGGATTCAATAAAAAACTGACTCCAGTATTCAATAAGTAACTGGCTGTGACAGAAGGAAACATCAGTTTCCCTAAAACATTTCCTACTGGTCTCACAGCAATTCAGATGAGTCTGTGGAAGAAAACTTTTGTTCTTTTATTTAAAAATCTCTTGCATGTTTGTCCCCAGTGGTGTATTACAAAACTGGATGTCTGTTGTCTGGCACATGTGTGATTGTACAAACAAAACTTTATTTTAACTACTTATTGAACTTCTGACATTATGATCTACATTAAGAAGTAACCTCTTAAAGACAACTCTGCCTTTCTGCTGCTCTATGCAAGGTTTCCAGATGTATTTGGGTACAGTTGGAACATTAAAGTACTCCAAGAGCTATTACAGTTCTCTGTAGCCTGGCTTTGGTTTTTCCCTTTGCTTCAGTTTTCTAATGTTTTCTGTTTTAAGCCTTATTCATTAATAAGTGTTATTGCATTCTGCTTATTTTTTTAAACTACTGTGTCATTTATTTGGCAGGAGAGGAGGAAGGTTAAAGTTCTCCTTACCTCCTCCCCTTCCCTCCAATGAAATTTTTGATTGTTCTGTTTAATGAGTCATTTTCTCTACAGCTGAAGTTAATTTAGTGGCTAATCCAAGCAGTGAGTATTTTCTGACTGAGGAAGTCAGAGAACTTTAATTCTTTCCCCTCTTTTCAAATACAAAGGTATATCTTAGGTGTTTAAAAAAAAAAAGCATGGAAGAGAACAGTGCCTGTTGGAGGTATTTTATCATTTAACAATAGGTAACAAAACATCCATTGACTACACTGGAGTGAAGTCACTACTACAGGGGGTGTAGGTAGGATTTGCAGTGCTATAGAGCTGCTGTATGTGCAGAAATGCTCTTTTTCAAGGGTTCTTTATCAGTATGTAAAAGCTGATAGTGAATGCTATTGAACTCTTAGTTGTTCTAATTCTTTCTTTCTTTCCTGCCAAAGTGTATGTGTGCGTTAGAGTGAGTTGTGTGCTCTGGGCTGTTGAAGCCAATCTGGTCAAGAGCATTGTTTTCCAGAGAAAAAGGATAATCAAAAATTTGAAATTAAAATCACTTGTGAAATACTTCTGACATGTATGTCATAGATTTGTAAAATCTGTTTCATATACTTCTGTTTCCTGAACGTAGGGTGTTCTGATTTGGCTGAATAGTACCAAGTTACTGTGTGGCAATGTCCTCACACACAAGGCTTTGATTAAACATGAAAAAGAAATTAAAGGCTGGCCTACATACAAGCTTACACAGAGAAACAAAAAGTGCGATTTAAGGAAGATAGCATTTTTATACAAGTGTTTCAATACCATGCATAGTAGTGGCTCATCTGGGCAAATGAAAGCGACAGCATAGAGTGAAAGATTCATTTAGACCTTTGGGGAAGACACAGAGATATTTCATACCAGATCAGGGTTATTTGAGGCTTTTTTTTTTTTTTTTTACAACTGGGTATAATTTTAACCAGGGTAAGTTCAGTGACTTTGTTTGCTCATGTGGACCACAGGTATGCATGGCTATTCAAGGTTCAGTCATGAGCTCAATTTCCAATTGACTAAAGCAAATTTCCCCCCTTGCTGTGAGCCCCTTATGCCTTTGGTTGCAGCATATGACAGTGTATTCCTGTGTTCAGTCAGGTTGCTGAGCTGAAGTTGCTGTCTGATTTGGGCCTCCTCTTCCCAGGAAGAAGAAGGGGGGGTTACTGGGGCAGGTGTGGTTACAGCCATGTCTCTGAACAGCCTCTGGACAAGGGAGAGTTTGTGCTCTGTCAGTTCAGAGCATGAATAGGACTTGTACACGAGTAGCTGAACGAGGGAAGCTTTGGGCATGCTTTCACTGCTGCTTTTTACACTGTCATTTTGAAGAAGGATTCTTACCCTGGCTCCCATGCTGACACCTCCTTTGCCTGGGTATATGCATTCCTGTAGCTGAGCCAGGCATCTACCTCAGAGACCTAATCCAGGCTAAAAGTAACCTGGCTTAGGGAGGGCAGAAATCAGAATTCAGATTCATTTCATTGTATTGCTACAGACCCTGGTGCCAGGGCAAAGGAAGGGGATGCCGTGTGTGGTGGGAACATTTACAGCAACAACAAGACAGGCTTGTACAGGTTTCAGGTAGACATGAAACAGTGATCATCATCTCCTTGCAACATTTTCATTCATTTTCCAAAGCGCTTCTTTCATTGGGCCAGGGCAATAATGATGGTGTGAGGCAGAAGGGGCTTGTTTTTTTCCTGCATTACGATCATAAAAACTTTCTAACTCTAATGGCTGGAAGTGAGCCTTATGCACAAAGGTTCTTTTGTTTTGTTTTTCTATAAACCCATTTGACGTTAAGCAGCCAAATCTCATCCTTTATGGTTGGTCTAATGCGTTTTTTAGAAGCTACTGCGCTTCTTGTTTAGCTTTCAGCCCCACCTCCAGAAGGCTGCATCTCCTTACATGGTCTTGTCTCTTACCTGCTAAGTCAGGGATACCAAACCAGCACTGAACACCTCTGGTTAGAAGCCTGAATTGCTTCTTAGGAGTGTTAATTACTACAAAATTCTTTCTGTCCTTCAGCTATGGAGAGTTTTCTGGGTTTTTTTAAAAGAAAATTTCCAGTTCTTAATAAAAATGGGAGTGATTGTGCTGAATTACGTAGTAAGGTGAGGGGTTTGTTGTTGTTTAGGTTTGTTTACTCTTGAATAGCTTTCCTGAAAGGCTTTCTGTCTGCTCTCTCTGTGCTTATGGAACCATACAAGCTCTTGCTCCTTAGGAAATGTGTCACTGTGAGCTCTCTGTAGCAGTTAGGCAAGAGAAAAAACCCAGTGGCTGAAGCTTATGCTGTAAACCTGTCAGAGTACCAACAGCAGGTGGACTGATAGTTTACCTTACCCACTATTTGATTTGGATGTGCAGGGCAGAGATCAGTGGTTTACTGAGCTGTTAGGTGCACTTTGTGCCACAAAGTAGATTCTAGGTTTTGTTCCTCAGATCTGCAAGCAAGTATTTTGATTTGAAATCTTTGCCATCTTACTGTGTATTTGAAAATTAGGAACAGTTGCGGGCTTAGGCTTTTTTGCAACAATGATTAAATGATTAAAGCTTAAGACATTCTTCCAAAGAAGAAGAAATAAAGATTTTTTTTTTCCCCTCACATTTTAAGACTAGAAAGATAAGAGAGAGGGAAAATAATGAACTTCAAAGAAAAACTTTCTGGATCTTTTCATGAAATGCCAGATTAAAAGCAGAACCCAAAGACCAAATTAGTTAATGAAATTTTTACTTAAAAAGAAGAAACCTAAAAATTCATGCGTGGAATACCTGATGGGTGACCTTTGCTGTGGGCTCAGTGGGCTGAGTTTGGAAACAATAAACTTCTAATCTGAGGCCTCTGACCAAGAAGGAATTGATAGAAGCCGCAGCACTGTAACCTGCTGCTCATCTTCTCACCATCCAAATGATAATCCAGTGTGTCATAATAGTGAGGATGTATTCCTAAAGCTTGAGATGAACAGCA
Organism: Ploceus nigricollis; assembly: GCA_013399945.1. Taxonomy (NCBI): domain Eukaryota; kingdom Metazoa; phylum Chordata; class Aves; order Passeriformes; family Ploceidae; genus Ploceus; species Ploceus nigricollis. The sequence goes on along the minus strand of VXBC01001702.1, from coordinate 1,293,157 downwards.
GGAATGAAAACATCCAAGCACAACTCCAAACACTCTCTCTTTTAATGTTGAGTGTCCTGCACTAGTCTGCTAAAGGTAAGAAGTCTCACCCTTTGGATGGAAGTTCTCAGATGTGGGCATTGGAAGGACGTTGAATAGTTGTGCAATTGCAGCCATATGTTCATTAATTAATGAGAAGTGGCCAATCTGTGGCCTTTGGTGAGTTGTACATGAGTCTCACAACATGTTGAGAAACACTCTGATGTCGCTTCCCTCTGCCTTGATGTATCTACTGGTCTCTTTTTTCTTTCCCTGTAGGTGTGCTGGGGCAGGCACTGTAATTTTCCTGTGTTTGTGCAGCAGCCAGGCCTTGAGCTGTGACTGGAGCTCCTGCACACTGTCACAGTGCAAACAATGCCAATGATCATTATCACTTGTTAGCACTTCTTATCACTCCTTATCCCTGCACTTCTGTACAGCACTGGCTGGGCCCTGGCTGAATGTGTAATGTGCCAACATTCAAAGTCTTCATAAACCCCAAATCAATAATCTTCACCTTCTTCAAAAAACTTGAGTTGTTAAGCTTTCTCCCCTTCCTCCATCCAGGTAGCTGTTTCTGCCAAAACTTGTCCAGAAGTGCAGTGGGATGTTTTTTTCAAGCCTGCCTCATTAAGGTTGTAACCAGGAGTTTGATGTGTACACCAGCTTCCTTTCCTCTGTTTTTAACACTGACTCGTGTGTGTGATTGCTTTCATTGCTCTGCAATCTGTCTTGCTGATTGGTTTTTAGGAATAATGGCAATCTTAAAAGGCACATCTTATATTATTTAATAAGAATTGGATCCTTTTTTAGCATCCAGTGATGCTTTGTTACAAAAGAAATGACAGTTGTTGGGCAGCTTGTGAGGAAGGCTCTGTGTATCTGGAGTGAGCTGCACGTGCAGCTGCTGCTCAGTGCAGCAGAGGTGAGACCAACAGGGTCACTCCCTGTAAAACAGCTTGGAACTGGAGCACTTTGGAGAGGAGAGAAACAGCTTCTAATTCTTTAATTTTATGACCACAGTCATCTAAATTTAAATCTTCTGTGATTTCAGGGATGATGAAACCAGATAGCTTGGGAGGTTGCTCCTTTGGGGCACATGAGAGAGAGTACCAGCCAGACAACCGGTACAGACAAGCAAGAGGCATTGAAACACACAGCGTGATCACTCGAGCTGTGCAGGAGGGAGAGCTATATTTACCAGATACAAGTGCTAATAATGAGACTTCAAAGAGAGCACACCCTTTTTATTCCACAGCTGTGCTCTGCCATGCAGAAGAGACAGGGTAGTTTTCCAGTGGAAGTTTGCCACGTGTCTTTGCCTTGGGGAAGTTCAGAGTGTAGAATTAGCATAGAATTTCAGAAAGGAATTGATCTACCAGTAAAACCATTATCAATTATGTAAGAGATACTCCAAAAGGATTGAAAGAATGGTGGAGTTTGGTCTTGCTAAAAATTCTTGAATGAAACTGTTTTAAGTTTGCTCCTCTGTACTGTGTTCATTACCTTGTAGTCAAGCATGACCAATTCAAAGAGGATGCAAGATAACAGATAATCGTTGATGATGACTAACCTGTCATCATCATGTGCTTCATCTTCCTCAGCTGGGTATCTTATTAGATGAAAGTCCCAACTCAGGAAACCTCAATAATAATTGGTCAAAGGGAATAGAGCACATATGAAAGTGAAAACACATAAACATTACTAGTCAGCTGAGGGTAAATAAACCTTCCATTCTGATGTTTGGTCTGTGATTTGAAACTAGTCTGGCTAGACACACATTAGGGGGAAGACAGTGCAAGCAGATTTCAAATACGTTGAATTAACTTGCACTCTGGAATCTGGGAGTTAGTGGGGTTCTTTTTTGGGGGGCAGTGAGTTATGGCATTTTTTCAATAAGTATGATATGTTGATTGTTACTTGCAATGTATAAGTATCTTTGCAGATGAAAAATACAAAATGAATGTTACATTTATATTTGTTAAGAAGCAGTCTGTTCCCACAAACCTGCAACAGAGTCCCAGATCTAGTAGGTATGGCTAAAAAAATTAGCTTTCTGTTGTAAAATTACTGTCTAGATAACAGAATCTGATAAAACTAATACTTAAAATTGGGGATTTTTTTGTCTGAAATTATTTGATGCTCAAGAGAACAGAATTCGCTGATTCCTTTGACTGACAAAAAGGGGAATGGAGCTTTGACAGTTAATTTAAATTAACTATTGAGTTTAAATAAAGATACTGCACATTTTTTTTCCTTTTCTTTCAGAGAGCAAACTGCAATCATATCCAAAAATGGAAATTACCAGGTTTTTTTAAACTTTAGATCTGCTACTTTTACCACATGAAATTTCTCTAATACATTTTAGGGGACAGCCCTTGGCAATTCTGCACATGATAAATGATGATTTCTATGGTGGTTTAACAGTGATCAGGATGCAGCAGAGACCCAAAATACTTATTTTCTTAAGATCTTACATGAATCAGAAAAATTCTTAAGGCATTTGTTTACAGTTGCTGGTTAATTTTCTTGTGCGATAAGCTGCTGTAGCCTTCTAATTTGGGTAAGTTTTTGTGTCATTTCTGTTGCTGCTGTGGTGATTCAGCTTGCCCAAAACCAGAATGCTTTAGCAGAAGAATTTTGCTTCAGTCTTCAGTATGTTTTTTAATTAGATTTTTTTTTTCCTCCAGTGTTACTTGGATTTTACATTAACTCTTTAAAAAGTAGTTTTGAAAGTTCTTCTTGACAGTCATTTTTCATTGTAAGGTAAATGACAGATACAAAATGACATTAGGAAGCCTGATATCTGTCTGTCATGCTAGAGTATCACCAGAGTTGGTGTTACAAGATCTAATTTCCTCCGCAGTAGTGTTCAAGTAGCTCCATCCATGGATACTCTACAATTCCATGGACAATCCATTGCAGGTTTTGTTTGCCATCATCAGCCATGGAGGTGTGATGCGTGGGTTTGGGGTTTTTTTCAGCTTTGTTTTTTTGCGCCCAATTTCTGTCCTGTTTAATAAATCTCCTGTATCTGGTAATTTTCCCACAATGATAAAACTAGCTCTGGTGGTCTTGATTGATCTCACTTGTCTTCCCTGTGGCTCCTAGACATCACTCAAACCAACAGCTCGATTTGTTACCTTGCACCAGCCCCAGAATATTTCCAGTTTTGATGAAAAATAGTAGTACTGTTACTTTTGGGTAGCTAGATGCTGTCTAAGTGCAGAGGAATTCCAGAAGACCATCATATAACTTCAGTGGGCAAGAATGTGGTAGACTAATGTCAGCATAGGTAAACATAGGTTTTTAAACAGAATTTTTTTCCAGTTAGGAAAAAATTATTCTAAACCATGTTTGTGTGATGCTGAACTCAGAACTGATGGTTGCAACTTGGAAAAGAGGCTTTGTGGTTGTCACTGAGTTTTCCAGGACTATTGTCAGCAATGTGGAGTAGCAGCAGCCAAAAAAATTGAGAAAAACCTGGGCTGTGTGTGCCTCTTGCATCATCAGGAAAAGGTACTGAGGACAAGAAAATACCTTTTGTTGGTATTTAAAACACTGGTGTGCTCACCACATTTTGAGCACGGGGTCTGGTTTTGTGCTCATATCTAAAGAAGGTAGAGTTAGTGCCTTTAGCTTAGGGAAGGTACAGAGGAGGGCAGCCCTCAGTCCAGGGGGTGGTATGGCTGCCTCGTGTGGAGTTGCATCATTTAAGAGGTTTGATTTGGAAGGTGGGCCACTGAGAGGGGCAGGGGGTTCAAGGTTTACAAAATCATGAGATGGTGGAAGGGTGAACTCCAAGCTGTTGTTGACAGAAACCCTGCAGCACCAGGACACTTGGTGAAACTGGCTGGGAATCAGTTTAAGACAGATGAAAGAAGAAAATGTTTGTTTACATAGCAGGTAGTGAATTTATGCAACTTGCAGCCAGAGGATGTTTTGAAAACAGGCTGAGTAGGCAGGTTCAAAACAGGGTTAGGAGAGTTCATGGTCAGCGGGGAGAGTGTGAGGGGAGTGGACCACAGGACATGGGCTATTGGTTCTCTCTAAATAGCACCTTTTCTGCCTTGTTAGAGATGAATTCTAGACTAGATGAACCATCAGTCTGACCCAGCTGGGTGTTTCTTACATTCCTGAGCTCTCAGGCTTAGTGGGATCTTTTTGTCATTCACTTAGAATTATGTTCTTGTTCATAGCAGGGTTAGATGGAAGGCATGAAGCCTCTCTTTTCTTTTTTTGTATGTTCAGTAAGCTGCACCTCCAAGGGAGACTCTTGGGTCTAATTGTTAAATTCATCAGTGCTGCAAGCCGATATAGCTATTACTTCTTAATAAGCTGGAAGAAGTTTCCTTCTTTCTAGCCAGGAAAAAGTACTGGGAAGTCCATCTGGGAATGTGATTCATCAGGGTCACAGTCATCATTTTCCTCTCAGATTCCAAGGAGAGGTTTGGGATAGTGCTCAGATACTAGTGATAAGATTTTATTTAGATGTAGCTTTCAGTTGTAGTGGTGAGCAGCTACACTGGTGTTTATGCAACAGGACTCCAAACACACTTTTTATTACTTCATCATTACACTCCCTGCTATTTGGTTATGTCCCAGTGAGCTCTGAGAATTCGGAGTTATTCAGCCCCTGCCTCTCTCACAGTTACCAATGCTCAGGAGCGAGAGTAAAACCCACAGCTAGAAGTCATTGAATCTGAAGGATGTGAGTAATTCTTTTGCTAGAGAGTAGGATAGAGTATTACAATATTTTCAAGTAATTTTTTTAAAATCCTCCTTAACAAAGTTAACTTCAGTACAGCAGTGCCTTGTAGGGTGGTAACCATTGGTAACTGGAAGACTGTGAGCCTAGGCTTACTATCCATATTTTTAGATTTAATTGGGGTAGACTTAACATAAAAGAGGTTAATAAAGAGAATTTGGAGGTTTTTGCATAATGTTAAGACTGGAGAGACTGCAAAGCTGAAAAATAGTGAGGGCATTCCTTTCAAAGGTGGTGGCATTTTGTTTTACTTTTATCATCAGTGTCTTAAAACAGGGAAGTAAATGCCCCATTTTTAATGTAATGTTTTACAATTAGTTTTATCCTGGAGGAAAACTTAATTAATAGAAAGAGCTAGGTTATGTCTAAATCTGGACACTGTTGAGCTTTATCATAGCCTAATGTCAAGCTGCTGTAGAATCCATCACTATGAAGGCTGTGCTAGCAGGAGTTATTATTCATGTGGATATATACATCTGACTTTTCCTTGCTGGGGCACAGTTGTCTTGGAAGAAGACGAGTATGAGTCCTTTGAGAGCTTGTCCCACATTGCACCTCCTTTCTTCCTCCTTTCTTCCTTGTCCCCGCTTTCTCTTTCCACAATTGCAGTAAAATTTGATAGCTCAAAGTGTAAATTAATCCTAAACTATAGAAGTCCTTCCTTGAAAGAAACTGTAAATCTCAGCAATACATTTCGTGGAATACAGAGAAGGAGCCTCTGTTTATGGAAAGAAGGAGACTTATTTATATTTTTTTATAAATACTGAATAGAAGTGTATAAAGTAAAGCTTCCTCAGAACCAACCAACCAAAAAACTCCCCCCTTTTCTTCTTTGACCAAAAGAATGCTTTCTCACTGTTATGAAATATATCAAAAGTGTCAATATTTACTATTGCATGAACAGTCTTAAATATTTACTATTTGAAGCAGCTCTGTACCTTTTTTGTTCAGTTTTGAGAGTGCCTAGTGTTTCTACTCAATACACTGAAAGTATTAAATGTTAACATTGTAGTTAGTTATCAAAATAATCTTCTAATTTGCATTAAATGAGTTTGGTGAGGTGATATAAAAGGCATTCTTGGTGGGTGGAAAGAAAGCACTAGAAGAATATGGAAAGAATGTCTGTTTACATGATGAGCACTGACACTGCAGACCTGAGCTTAGAAGCAAAAGGATTTTGGTTGGTGTGGTTCCAGTCACATTGTGCAACAGGGAAAAACAAATGGAGAAAACTTCCTTTGCTTTTTGTCCCTTTCAAGGCTGTACCTACCTGAGTGACTGTATGTCCTGGTTTAGGGCAAATTTGGGAGGAGAAGGGGTCCCTCTAGAAAACAAATTCAAGGGGCCCCTCCCCCCTGGTTTGGGAGAGTTCCTTCGAGAAAAGTGGAAAAGACTGTTTCTTTAACAAGCAAAGTACTCACAAGCATGGAAGAATGAATAATATTGAACAATGGAACCTCTTGCTGTTCTGAAGAGATGGCAAGTTCAGAAAGTCCTTTTCATTGGGGTGTAGCTCGGCTCACTCAGTCTCTTATCAGCTCCTCCTGTGCTGGAAATGCCGTGGCCCAGGCCCTGATGGGTCACAGGTGTGAGTTCCCGGTGTTTTTCTGGGTTTTCACTCCAGAGCAGGGCCAGTCAGCTCCAAGAAAAATAAAAGCCACAGTCTGAGCAACTACTCTGCCTCAGCTAGCTAAAAAAACTAACTAAAAGCAAAGGAGAGCTCTCTCCTGCTGTCCATCCATGCTGCAGTCTGTGAGAAGGATATGGGGGAGCAAGTGCAGCTTCTGATAGCAAACTGTACACTTCTTCTCCCCCCCCTTAGCTCTTGGAACCAGTCTTAAAAGTGCTGAACTTCATATCCAGCATAAATAGAACAGATGATTGGGGATACAAGCATCATAAAGTCACCCTAGGACACTGTAGAAATTGATCTTCCCACTTCCTAACCATCTTAGTGCTCTAATGGTAGGGGAGGAGCAGGAGGGTGGTGATTTCTTTTGCTTCCTACAAATCATCAGCTGTAAAGAGTGAAGGAAGTGGTAGATAACGAAGTCTGCCTCAAACCTGTTTGGCTGTTTCATGCAAAAGCCACAGTGTAAAGCTCCTTAGATTGTTTTGCTGATCCGTTGGTAGTCCTCCACTCCTTGAAATATTAAATTGCTGCAGCTTGGTCTATGAGGGGATGGGGTTCTGGTGCCATATGGCCAAACTCTGAGGGACACATGGAGCCACCTCTAGCACAGGGAAATGTCCAGGGGCCACCTGATACACTGTTTTGTGTACAAGAACTCAGGGATGAATATCTACATCTCTTATTATTAATAAGTGTCTGAGTCTGCTGAGAGAGCATTTAACAAATGCAGCATAAGAGGAGCTGCAAGATGCTAAGGTTCCCTCTGCGGCTGAGTAAAGCTGTGAGCTGCATACCAGCAGTGGCAAATTTGGTGCTCTCAGTGTCCATTCAAGTGGCCTTGCTCCTTTAAAGCATACATAGTGCTGTTCTGCAGATGGATGAGTAGGGATAATGTCACAGCGTGATGGCTACTGAAGGAAGAGAGCTGCAGCACAGCCTAGAAAACTGTCACAGCTTTGTTCAGTTTCTCTGTTTCTATGGAAGTTGTTTTTTTCCACAACTATACTTGTAGAGCAGAAACTGAAATTCAATTCAACTTCTGAATATATATGTATTTCTATCAGCAGCTGTATTTGAAGCTTTCCTTGGCTGTTTAGCTTTGAGAGGTTGACAAAGGCTGTCTGAAATACCCTTCTCTGATGATGAGGTAACTGACAGTGTCACAGCATGTGGGGAAAGCTTCCTGGGCAGCTAGAGATGGAGGAGAGGCAGTGGAAAACATTCAGGTGCAAATCAGCTGGAAAGAGGGGGCAGCTGCACTGTGTTACTATGAACAGAAAAGATGCAGTTTGGTTGTATCAAAGGGAGGAGTAGCCTCCCTAAGAAGGGAGAAGACATATGATAAGCTGTCAAATAAGCCAGGTCCTGAGTTCTGGCTAGTGCACAGATAGCAGCCTACCTATGCATTTGAGGTGAGAATGAAGGAATTATTTTAATAAAAAGATGAACTTCTGAAGGCTACAGATCCATGTGCAGGCTGGATCCCTGTTTTCTCCGTGTTGCAGAACATCAGATATTGTGGTATTCCCATGACAGCCTCACTAATCCAGCTGCTGCAGTTAGGAGTGACTGTAGCCTCATCACATGTGGAGATTACTGTAGTTACAAACTAAAGTATGGCCATTGATATTTTGCACAGTCAAGTTCTCATCTCTGAAGCTCTGTGAGCAGAAAAATTCCATCTGTTACTCTTGGAGAAATATGCCAAGTATCCACATAATCTCTTCAGCCTCTCTGTTCCCACAAATCACGGGGTGCTCTGACGGACATGGTTGCCATGTTCATTATGAGAAGGCTGAAGTCTTGTTGCATAGTTTCAAAGTTAACTTTAACACCTTCTTGGATGTTATCTCAAACTGTGAGATTTGTGGGTTTTTATATTTAGCTCAAATTGTCTGCTATAATTGGCTTTGAGGCTGCTTATAGAAGGGTAGCTGACTGCTCAGGAAACACGCCTGCATTTCATGTTACTTAAAAACATGTGTCTGTCTTTTTGTCATCTCAGAATCTGCTTTGCAGAATAAGATTTGTTGGCATTACTCTTCAATTTACTTCCTTTATTTCCTTATTTCTGTGAGAATGGTATGAAGCTGCTTCTTCTGCATCTTCTCACTTGGCCACAGACTTGTCTTGACACCCCAGCCCACCCCCGATGGTGCTCAGCTTGGCTCTAACTTTAGTTTCACACAGCCAGGCAGCAGTGAAGCCTGGAGGTGGTGGCTCTCCTGGGAGCTCTGCTGAGAGGGACCCACACAGCTGTGCTGAAGAGCACACCCATCCCTGTGCTGTGGCCACAGCCTGCCTTGGGGTCATCTATTCCCCAATATATTGTACCTTCTAATTATAGAAGACAGCAGTGTAATGACATAGTTGCTTGCCTTGGACTTTTTGAGTAAAATGAAAATATGTCTGTATGGCTGTGATGTTTTATACTGATAGTTGTTCTCAGTGCCTTGCTAGAACCCTTGGATGATAAAGAAAGAAAAGTGGAGTTGAATTCCTTCAAAACATTCTGTGAATGGTGTGGAATCAAAATATAATGCAAGTCAGAAGTTTCTGTCTTTTTTTCAACCCCAAACACATTTTTTTAATTAATTTGCAGTTCAGTTGCATTCTCTCAAGGTTAGTTGTAGTCATTCCAAAATTACAAAAATAAATCCATCTAGAATGATGGTTCCCAACTGATGTGCAGGGGCATGCAGAAGAGCCAGCAGGTTGTTACATATGCTTTGAAATCTGAAGTAATTATAGCTTTCTCTCTGAAGTGTTGCATTCAGGTTATAAGCACACTTATGCAAGGATTTTGGCACACGCAGGTCTATCATGGAACAGTTAATGGATGCAGAAGGATTCTGGGAAGAAGGGCTCCTCAGGAGAGTTAAGATACTTGGGCATCAGGTACTTACCTAGTGTGGATCTTACTTGATGCTTTGCTTCATAGTGATGTGGAAGTTTTTTCTTCTTAGTGGAACTCAGAGCTCTTCATGCAAATGTTTGCATATTTGTGGTAACCAGAAAAATTACAACATAATGATCATATTAGAGACATGTATGATACTCTTGCTTGTTCTTATTACATGTGGTACTATGAATATCTCACTGTACATGAAACAGAATGAACACCATCTTTTCACTTGTAAAAGAACCCTCCCACATTTGATCATGACACACTGTATTAGAAACCCCAGTGCTATGGGTTTCTAGTATTGATGTAATTCTTCCTTTGGAAGAGCTGTCTGGCCTAGCTGCACTCCCTTACATGATGCTTGTTCAGTTGGAGTGTAGAAATACTTGTTAGTGTATAGCAAACCATGCAAGAGGTGCAGCAAGGTTTGTGAATTGGCTGTGCTGCAGCTGCTGTGCAGGGGTTGGAGTGTCTGGCTGTTTCCCAGTTGCTGGAATCTGTGCCGGGCACACCCACCCCCTTTAACTTGGTATTGTAGCCCGGGGCTTGAGCCTGAGGACCTGCTTTTGCCAAAAGAAAGGTATGCACGAAATGATGGGAAAAAACTATGAGACACAGGGCCTGTTAGAGATGCTCTGCACTGTGAATAGAAAGTGCTTAGTAATGGCCTTTCAAAATGATAGTATTTTTCATAAATGATAAAATAATTCAAAATTAAACAATCTATTCCTATGTTTTTGCCTTCCTGCCACCCAGCTGATAGGTTTAAAAATGAAGTATCAGCTGCAGAAGGAGCTGCATGTTGTGGGGTAAGAAGTACATTTAGTTTCCTGAGCTGAAAAGGGGCCAAATCCACAGGTGAAGAGGGGCTGGGGGAAGCCTCTCTGCTGTAACTTAATCTGAAGAACAGATAAATTCTTTTCTAAGTCAAAGCAAGTAAAGAGTTCCCTCTTGGTGAACCAGATACTGATTTATCAATGACTGCTGTTTTCATGTTGTTTTTACAGCCTCTAAGATGGAGGGGCTTAAAGCTTTGGGGAATATTTAGGTGTGTAGACACAAGATTAATTTGTATTTTATTTTATGTGCGCATATATGGGTGCTAATACTTTATCTGATCTTCACAGAAACAACCACCACCAAGTGCAGAGAGTGGTTTAAAACCATAGGAAGGCTAAATATTGCTTGTTAACATAGTTAGATTTCTGTACTGTGTATATCAGAGCCTGTTGTAAGCTTTTTTCTGATAACCGTTCAAGTCACTGAAAATAAAAGTCAAGGTATATTCTCACAAGACACCTGAGCCTCTCTGTAAGCTGTTTTCCCCTCTTAGCTCCTTGCCTAGCCTAGCTTCTTTTGGCTACAGCTGCAATGCAGGTTATAAAGGTACTTGAACTGCTCTGCTGCAGGTGAAGGCAAAAGGTAGTGCTGGAAAATACTTCCAGCTCCAAGTACTGAAGCACTGTTGCTCACCCAAAGGCCATCCCTTAAGTGTTGAGTGACTCCAGTGTTCCTGTTTAACCTCTCAAAAGCTGATCCTGCAGACAGCTTCAGGACAAAGAGTGATGGGACCTTTGCAAGCTTCTGGGTCATGTTTTGAGCTCATAGTTTTCTAACAATTGATAAATCTGCACATAATTTTTACCTGGAGCTGGACCATAGCACATACTGTAGGACATTTGAAGGAAAAGCTGAAATATATTTTGCTTTATGCTTGCTTATATCAACAAACTAAGATTGCCTGAATGTGCTGTGTGCATATATGTATATATTTGTGTGTAGCAGTCTGTGTGTACCTGTGTGTGTGGAGGGAGGGGGGGATAAAACCAGTTTGTGGCAAATGGAGGCAAAAAGTGGGATAGGTCACATGAAAACACACATCTAAATTATTGCAATATCAAGGCTGGTGGAAGGGGTGATATGCAGTAAAGTAAAATGTCCCTTTTTTGTCCCTGGCAGCAGAAACTCTGTAGTTGCTGCACCCTTTGGAGTACCCTGTCTACTTGGGCTTCAGATGAGTTTGCAAAATGTTACAGGGAATGCAGTGTTTTAAAGCTACTGTTGTTTTGTCCTTCATTAAGGCACAACATGTTTTGATTTGTATGGAGAATATCTTAAAGACTAGATGCTTTGGCAATGTAAACAATTGGAAAAGGAAAATGCATCTGTTTTCTATTACAATCTAATATTATGCTCATCTGTGGCTTCTAAGTAATGGGCACTTGTTTACATATTACAGGATATAGTTTATAATTTTATAAACATAGTTTATAGTTGCATATTGGTTTCCTAAATAAAAGAAAGAAAAGCAGTAGTGGCTTATGGTAATGCTTGCACTGAGACAGTCCTGGAAGTCCAAAGAAACAGCTGGTATCCAAGGGTGGGAATGAAAAGCCTCTGCTTTCTGCACTGCCTTTCCCATAGCTCAAATGCTGCCTCTCTTTATGCTCAAATCTGTTTGTTACTACTAGTGACTTCTGCTTACTAAATTTAGGATTTGTTGTAAATGAAGATTATAGCATTGTTTTCCTGTAACTGAATCTGATTTGTAAACCCTTAAGTGGAAGAGAAAGTCTTCTTCTTTAAGTGTTTTAAAACAAAATGTCAGGAGACGTCTGTGTATGTCCCTGGTCTAATCAGTACATCTAAATGGCAGCTGTGGGATATTTCCAAACCCCGTTTTCCCTTCTTACATTTCCATTAATTTTCAATGAAGCACGGCTTTGTTGAATGAATTGGGTTATTATTTTCTGAATCTCAAATACATCATGTAAGTGTAGTGGCCAGTTCAACATTTAGAATCCACAGCTTTGAAATGTTACACATTTGAATGTATTATTAGTTTGTTGATGTAAGATTGCTCTGACTGAAAGAACAATGTAGAAAAATTTGGTTATTTAGTCCTCTCTTGATTGTCTAAGCTGACAGTACACTTGAGCAGTAAAGGAGTCATCTGAGCACAGAAGAGGAAATAAGAGTATGGAAGATGTGTAGATACATTCCTAAGCCCATGTGGAAGAAACCTGAGAAATAAAAAAGTAGAAAAAGATGGGAGGTTCATGGGTCTTTTTATTAAAAATCTGTGATTACAATTATGCAAGAATCTGATGGTCTAAGATGAATTAACTTTAAAATAATTGTTTCATTTGCCCTATAAGGAAGTTCAGGGTATTTTAGCTAAGTTTCTTATTCTTTTGAAAATTTATATTACAAGAAGATTTTTCACTTAAAAACTCATATGAACATCTGTATTGTCTATATTTTGCATGGTAAAATAGTAGAACATCTAATTTGCTCCTATTTTTGACAACTTTCAGTGCTTAAGGCAGAAATTTCCCATGCTTGTTACTAGTCTTCCTCTGGTTGAAATTCACTGGAAAGCTTTAGCTGAAAGAATTTAACCATCTTCAGTGAGATGAGAACACCATTCCTTTTTCATCCCTTCCAACCACTGCTTCAGACAGTGCTGATGTTTTGCAGATTTTGAAGTGACCTTGAAGTTTGGAAGGAAGCAATTGCTCCATTTCAGGGGGTGTATTTGCCTGAAAGCCACACTTTGTTATGTCAATACTCTGAGTAACTGAGAAATGCCAAGTTGCATTTACAGTAGAACTTGCTACACCTTCAGGTATTATTTAGAAAAGCTGTGGCTCCCACTGTGTGAGCTTCCACAGACCCTGATGGCACTTTTCTCTTGGCAACCAGGACTGCAAGCTGGGAGAGAATCAGACAAAAATGAAGTTTAAGAGGCAGTTTTTTCTTGCTGAAATACCAGGACTTTGACTGAAAGAAGAAGTTCCTGTGTTTGTATTTCTTCATATTGTCTCTGTAGAACAATATGCCTACAGATGTTACAGAAACTTCTAGTTGTCATGATTCTTAATTCAAATTAAATATTGCATTAAACCTTATGCATAGTTGGTAAGTAGAGAGAGATGAATATGCAATTATTGAGGCTGGAGAACATGTAATAGAAAAACAATTACCAATATAGGATGTATTTATCTGTAGAAAACAACTATAGCTAGTTTTTCCCTTCTTCTATGATAACTCTTATTTCTAACCGCCCTCAGAACTGAACTGGGAATCATAAATTTTGTCTGACAATATGGAGGTTTGGGGGGGGAGGATGTTTGTTTTTGAGGCAGGGAACTGTCCTGGTTTTGGAGAGTTTTTTTTCCAGTAATGCAATTGAACTACTTTTTTCATGCTACTGTAGCCTATTTTAGGTCCTTTTTGTATATACACACACTTATAGGCGGTGGTGTTGCACTCTTACCTTTTGTACATGTGATAAGTAGAACATGCATGTTACAGAACAATGTGATAGGTAATATACCTTCTGATAGAATTCTGAACTGCAAAATATATATTTTCATATGCTAACATATTTGCAGAGTTTTCTTTTGTTCCTTAAGTGATCTGAAATGATGAAACATATCTTCAGAAAAGCTTTAATAATATGAAAAATCTGCTGTTGCTAGAAAACAGATGTACAAAATAACACTGAGATCTCTTTAGTTGCTGTGCTGTGTACTTTTTTTACCCCAAAAGACCATGAAAATCGAAGCTTTATAACAAAAATACTAGCTTTATCATAATTAAAACCTTCATTTAAGAGAACTGGACCTTAAATTATAATATTTTTGGCTCTGGCATGAAGATACAGATTGCAAGTAGAAACTGGGATACCCTGCCATTCTTCATATGTCCTCTTTACTATAGCTTGGCCATTCAGAGTACTGGAGGTACAGAGAGTTTCCAAATGAATACAAAACTTAAAAAAACAATGCAATATTCTGTTAGATAAGGGGGGAGCACAGGGAGAATTTATAGGTAGCTTCTGAAAACAGAAATTGTTTTAAAAGGAACTGAGCTGTAAAACTTCTTGAAAACTGCACTGCTGCTTGTCACAACCACTGATTATTTTTTAAATTATATTTAAAATTTTATTTTATAATTTCCCTCTATGTTTCAGGCTGCCTTATTCCATCTCAAGCATATCTTTGATCTGCACTTGCTCCTTGAAGTATAATGCAAGCTTCTGATTTTTAAGTTATATCTATAAGGCTGAATGGAACATTACCCTCCTTGTTTGACCTCCCACATGCAATACACAATCCATTAAATCTCATGTAATATTTAAGAATTTAATACATTCTTTGCATAACATAACAGTAATAATACTGACAAAACACTGCTCCAAGCAAAACTGCTTATACAAACAGCTGATCTGTGAGCAGTGGAACTAATGAAGCTGTGTTTCCTATAGATTTTTCTCTTATATTAACTGCCCCTTCCCCTCTGCAGCTTCTCTGGAGTATCTGACCAGCAGTGCTGGGCTGATGAGAGGATGGATGCAGGGCTTGAGCATGGGTGCTGACCACCCTGCTCTCCTCTTCATTTGGGGGAGAGTTTCAAATGTATCATCAGGTACTTTTGTAATCACTGAGACTGTCAGCAGGCCAAGTTAGGTGCAGATTCCTCTCATGGTTGAGAAGGCTGGGTGGCCAGTGGTACAAGTTTGTGTGGTAGGTTATGAGAACAGAGAGCTTTCCATTTTATGAGATTATAAAGTGCAGTGATACAGCATGATAAGGCTGGATTTTTATATATTTTGTCAAGGTTAATGTCTAGAGGATGTTTTCAGTCACTGATTAACCAAGACATCTTAATACTATGTGATATTGAGTGCAGATCCTTTAGTGTCTATGCTAAGCCTTTAATCTGTGCTGCTATATGCTTTTAATTTTCAATTGACTTATACTAATAGCTTCTAAAGGGTTATCCTTAATGCTGGATTTGACAACTCATGGAAGATTTACATGTGACAATAATACAGTGTCTCTTATCATCTAGTGAGATTCTTAGTGATACTCTTGTGAACAACTTTCATTATATGGAAAGAATTTCATGTGGCATGTGTTTTTTTAAAGTTTAAAATATCTGACTGAAAGTTTTGAGATGAGAAAAACTTTCACCTAGTTTGACTTTTGCTTGTGTAATTATACAGTTTCACAATGCTAGATTGGTGTTGCAATTAAATAGCTAATGTGACTGTTGATTAGTTTCCCATTTGAAATCATGGTAACTGGACAAGTGAAGGTTAGTCCATTTAGGCTGTTAGTAACTTTAAAATATAACACTGGCAGTCATTCAGCCTTTTAAGATTTTGCTGAATGTAACTCAAAAGAAACAGCAGTAAAACACTTGATTTGTCCAATTGGTCTATATAATTTGGATTTAATTCACAGCTGTATCCAAATAGGGCTCCCCCCTCCCCAAGTGCCTGCCAGGTGCTGCCTCCTCTGCTCATGCACTTCAAATTTGAGCTAACTTCATTGTTTTGAATGAGATTGTATTTCCTTTGTGCCCTATATTTACTATTTTCTTGTTACTATGGTTTCTGGAGATAAATTAGATTACAGTTGTTTTGAAAACCTAATCTATATACAAATAAGTTTTTCGGTGTTTAAATGGTGCAATGAAGAGTTTAGCATGGACTATCTCAGAGCTTATTAAAGTGCTCAGCATTGTTATTGAGGTTAATCCCATAGCAGTCTGGGGTACTTTGATTGCTAATTCAGTGGGAGGAGAAGGGTAGAGCTCCTGCTTTACCACTGAAGGCTTATTTTCTGATGTTGGAATTTTGTTGTGGTTTTTTTTTTTTCCTCCAACTAAAAATTCTGTCACATGTAGAGTTTACTTAATTTTATAAATCTGTTTGAATGATGCTTGGCTGCATGTAGTCACACTCAAATATTCTTTATTTTTGTAAGCATTGATAATTTTGCCTCCCACCCGCCTGCATATGGGTTGTTGTAGTTTAAGACCTTGGAGCACAAGATGTACATTTCCCACACAGAATGTATTCTTCAGTTTGTAGGAGTGATCCAGGAATGAGGCATTTTTTCAGTTCTTTTTATTCTCAGCAGTGTGTGGCTGCCTGATGTTTTATTTATAGCACCTTGGCCAGATGCTGCCCTGCGTCTGTCTTTATGTGGGCACTGTCAAGACATTATCACCCTACTGTGTGCCCCTGGCACAGTCTGAACTCTGCTGGCAGGTAGCAGTTCTCAGCTCACAGGCAAGGCACTGAGACACAGGAAGATTAGGGCAGAAAAATTATGCTCTAGATATTACAGTGACTGTGCATGTTTGAGACTTCACAACTTCCTCCTCCTCACAATAAAATTTCATGTAGAAAATAGATGGGGTTCTATCTTTTCCTTGAGACTAAGACAAAGTAACTTGAGTAAAACTACAGAGCAAATCAAACCAAGGGCAGAATTAGATTTCAGGTCTTTGTGCACTTGGCTGTGTGCTTGTCCAACTGGCTGTAGGTCGTATCCCCCAACCACAGCACTTTACTGTTGGCAGCTTTTGAGTATGGCTGATGCTTTGAATTTCAGTTATCAGCTTAAGTGTCAAAGGAGTCTGAACACCAGGTTTGAAGTGCTGGGAAGAAGATGCCATGTGACTCTTAAAGAAGGCTTGCAATTTACAGCAGAGAGGGAAGGTAAAAAGGTCAGGTCAAATGAGTAGAAATTACTAGAAATAAATTGTGAATGTATGTGGATGTACATGAAAATGCATTCATACAGAAACAAATTATGTATGTCAGTAGTTTTCTAGGATTTCTTATCTTGGTCTACAAAGCAGAAAACAATGTGTCAAAGCAGTAAATGTAATTAATTTAATGTCAGACTGATGGTGGTATTTTGGTGAAAAACTAAATCTGTGGTTAAACTATTGTTTTCTAGTCCAGCTTGAAGATGTAACAAGCTTGGCTGTTGCATTTTGCTTTATACCAAAGGCCTTCTCCTCTCCCTTTATTAAAGCATAACCTCTAATTTGTTTCCAGCTGTGTCTGCTGTATGGTAGTTTTTATATTATGGAGTAGCAGACGGTTTCAAAATAATGGATTCTTTCCTTCTACCTTGGCTTTCCAAACTTCTTGTTACGATTTTGTCAACTTTATGATATTTCATTTGTTCTTATCCCTTCCCTTCCTTGTGTTCTTGGCATGCTTTTCACAATGTGTTTTCCAGTACCTCCTTATTAACCTTTTTTGATATTTAATGCACTGTTGTTTTGAATTGAGGAAGTGTTTCATCCAGAATCACTGCAGAACTTCCTTCCCACGCTGCTGCCCAGACGTGCTGCAGACTAGCTGCTTAATTTGCACTGGCAAAATTTCAAAGTGAAGGTCAGCTGGCCAGGTTATCCCCCGGCAGGGCTTCTGTATCCCTTCCTAAATATCATTTTTCTTCTGTCTTTTCTGCGTTTTCCCCTTATTTGTCCATTGGGAGGAAAATGGCTCCAGAAAAGTTGAATGGTGTGACTCCTTCCTTGCTTTAAGCTGTAACTCTCACAATTTAGCATGTATTGTGAAAACAGTTTCAAGGCAGGTTAGACTATTTATTTAGGGTTTTTAACATGTTGTCAGAGAAAAGTAAGCCTGTCAGAAAATGAGCATTATAAAGTTGGGTCAGAAAAGCACAGGAGAAAGTGGTAAGGTTTGGCTTCTGGAATAGGGAACCAGCCCAGAGTGCCAGAAAGGCATGTGAAATACAGATTCACAGAAAGATAAGGATCATCAGCAGCTGAGATATATTCTGATTGTGTGGTAGCTACACTGGGTGTTCAATGTGTTTCTAAGCTCCACTGCTGGTGTAATTTTACTTGATATGAGCACAGCTTCAGTGCACTCAATTTTGATCAAAATTAATTGTGTATGTTTAAATTGCTGACAAGCTGAGGGGGAGTGAGTGCATCTAAAGGCACCCAGGTCATCTGCTTCCCTACAGTCAGAGCAGTTGTAATGATTCCCAGCACTGGTGAGTCTGTTGAATTCGAAAGTAATTTAATTTGAAAAATAAAAGTTCTAAGAAAGCTCCTTTGAAGAACAAATTGCATAATGACGTTGTTTCTGGGTTCCCCTTGTTAATACTATCGATATTTGGTTATGTGTTTGATAAAGATAGAAACTGAGCAGTGTTTTCTTTTGAAGGCTACAGCCATTCAAAGTGTGCTTCACCAGTGCTTCTTGAACTGGGTGTGGCTTACTGGGTCGTCATGAGAGGTGTGAATGCCACAAATTTTTCAGGGTTAGACCCTGCAGACTTGGTGAGCTGAACAGTACAAATTCCAAAATAATGACTGATCCCAGTTGTTGAATTTGCAAGTTTATTTGAATCTTAAAGACACAAGCGGTGTTGCCCTGTGAGGACTAAAGCTATTAACTAGGTGGTGCACATTTAGGGTTTGATATTACTCTCATTATTGCAGTCTGGGGAGGAGAGAAGACCTTGGGCCAGCAGTGGGTTTATCTGAAGGATATCAAACACAAGCAGTGCTGCCAAGTGTATTAGAGGAGCATTATGAGAAGATTTAGGATGAACTTGGAGTATTGATCTCATGAGATCCCTGGCTTCGTAGTAACATCATTATTTTCAGTCCTGAAACAAAGGGATTTTCTCTCCGTTGTAAGCCGGACTCAACCTTTAGCTGATTACTCAGACAGACTATTAGTAAAGGAAGGGAAAGATCCAGACTTTCAGCCCTTAAAAAACTGGAGGACACAAACATGAGAATCCCATTTATAGCACTACACCTTTTAATGAGACTCTGCCCATATTTTTCATTTCATAGAAACCAACCAACAACAAAACTACAGGCTGCAACTTGGATTTTTGTTACTTGTAACTGCTGGACACTTGTTTTGTTTTATGGCTTGCTTAGCTGTGCCACCACAAGAAAAGTTGTAGAATTTCTTTACAAAACATGCTATTGAATTTAAGCTCTTTCTTTCTAAACTTAATTGTATTTTGTTTCTTTTAGTCTTCCAAAAACCCAAAAATTTGGTAACTTCTTTTTCCAAAATTGAAAAGATGAAATATTTAATCAGAAATTCAGTATTTGGGTCATCAGTCTTGTTCAAACCCCTAACTGCTACTGATTTTGTGTAATAGAGCAGGATATCCCTTCAATATCTTTCCTACATAGAAACTTTGTGATTTCCTTTTTCCAGTATGTTTTATGCCAGTCCAGAGAGCTGTCTGGTATCCTCTTTTTTGGTGGAACCAGGCAAATCTGACCTCCAGCAGCTTCACTCTCTCCCGTGCCAGGTGCTTGGGGCAGGCAGTCCTTGGCTTTGTGTCTGTGGCAGCAGCCTTTCTTGCTGACCTCAGTGATGGCTTGAGTTTTCTCTTGAATGAGTTTAAATCAGGTTGACATGCTGTGAAGCTGAAATCAAACATACGAATTCTTTGCTGGGCAGAAACTCATCCAAAGAATGTGTCTGGTTTTGTTTGTGCTTTCCCACTGGACTTACATCCCAGGAAATGGGTTCTGAAATGTAAAAACCTGGTTGTGGCTCATCATCTTATTTTTAAAGTCTCATAGTTGTTGTTTTTTCCCACCTTCTCTTTCAGGGGAAAAGAAGACCATTTTCTGCTGTAGTGAGGATGGCTTTGTTTTTTTTCCAGTGCTGTACATGAACTTTGTCTGAACCAATAGCAGAAAGACGGTATCATCTGTAAGTGGTCTTTAGGTTCCTTCCTCCAGGCGTGAATGACCTCTATAAAACACGAAACTGGGTGGAAACACCAAATTCAGTTATTCCGCCTTATAGGAAAGGACTTGGTGAAACCGAATCTCAGTAATTCCCCATTTAAGACGTTCACGGGAAAGCTGAAATAGGCATTTTGGGGTCCAAGGAAGAAAAGCTTATCTATTAAATGTAGATTACAGCCTGTCAAGTTAAATAGCAATGTTGTAATTACTTTGTTTGGTTCTGTTTGGAATTGCTTTTGTTCGACCCGGGCTGCAATTAACGCACTGGAGCAGCCATTGTTCCTGCCTGCATTCCTTGGCTCTTGCGGCGTCCCTGGGAGTGGGGAAGCGCTGCAGCTTATTTGCATCTCTTTGAAAAGGAGTTACTTGAGCTAGCTGAAATTTTGGTCGATGTTTTTAATTTATCCAAAGGAGATGCTTCCCGTGCCTGTGTGCACGATAGCAATGCCGGGAAAAATGTAAACAGACACTGCTTGTGCTCATCCGTGTGGGCAGCGCGGCAACTGGACTGCATTCGCTTTGTGGGTAGGTGCGCGCCGTTTGGGTATAAGGAGTGATGACTCATGCAGATGTCACCAAGACGAGCTATAAATGAGTTTTTCAAGACTTAATAAGGTGTTTACTTTGTATCGGATCTCTAAAGACTTCCCGTTACACCTGTCCAGGTAAAGGGTGCGGCAGGCTGCAGGGAGACCTCGGCTGGTGGAATCCTGCATGAGTCCTCCTAAGGATGTTCACAAGGGCTCTCCTTTTGTTTCGAGCTTTTGTTCATGAGCTTTTTATTTTTTATGAGCTAGATTTGCTCATTATGTGGGAAGACGCTGTTTAATCTACACAGAATAAGGTGATCTATATGATCCTAAAGTAAACAACAAATGCACTTCTAAAACCTTTTGTTTATAACTAGTAACTGTGACAGGGAGTCTTCAACTAGTCCTTGCTCATGGTTTCAAATGAGATGTTGATGCGATAGGTGCAGTTCTGGAGGATGTGTTTGGATTAACAAGGTTAATGTCAGAGCTGCAAAATATCCTCATTTGGTAGATTGAGAAAAAATCTACATTTTCTTCAGTCAAGAACTATCTTTTTATAGACCTGGCTCTGTCACCTGTGGAGTTGTTTCCTAAACAGATGCCAGCTGACGCTGGGAAGGTGTCACAGTGTGCTGAGCAGGTCTGATGTTTGGGAGCTGTGTTTTGCCCCGCTGTGTTAATCAGTGACAAAGTAGTTGCATTTATTTGCTGACGTGATGGTGGAACTTCAACAGCAACTTCATGTTACTGGACTGTTTCGAAATTAAATGACTCTTTGGAAGGGCATTTCTATTGGTGTTTTAGGGACAAGACACATTATTGGCTCTTAATAGCAAATGAAAGTTTAAGTTGGCTACTGGAAAGCCTTTTGCTGGAACATTGCTTGAGTTTTCACTTTTGTTTGCTTTGTTTTATTTTTTCCTCCTTGGTTATTTCCAAAGAGAATGGAGTGTAAGGAAGGAGTAAGGATTACACTTTAAGTGTAGTTTAGTAACACATCTATGTTATGTATGAAAATTCTGTTTAACTTCAGAAAAGATATATTAAGCTGTCTAGACACTCTGCTCTTAGTTCAAAATTTAAGTACTCTTCTTTTCCAGCTCCCCAATAATGGAAATAAAATTAAATATCACCTTATTTTTAGTTACTGGATTTAAGAATGGGATTTCAGCTGTAATAGAAACTGCAGCTAGCTGTGCTGTATCCATCCTGGACTAAGAGATTTGAGAAGGAAGCTTTGCCAGCTGGAACGTGCGTCAGTGTTATCTGCATGTGTGTTGTAACAGATGTTGAGCAGAGACTACTTGTCAGAGGTACCTTGTAGGAACTTCTAAAGATGCTTGTTTGTTTCAGTACATTTTTCTTGCATCACTAACTTTTTCCATAAAGTCAACCACAAGCTGCATTATTGGGGACTCCAGCTGAAACTTGTGGTGAATAGGAAATAGATTAAACACAGGTTTTCCCTTTTCTCTGGTTGCCAGCAGTGATGTCAGTAGTTTTAATGATCCTTACCTCAGCTCGCTGCTGTCCTCGCACTCTCTATTAAAACACTTGTCTTCTGCACTGTTTTGTGTGTTGTTAAGGAAATGCTGATGGCTGGAGGTATCCAGCAGATTACTTCATTCCCAAATAAGGTTCTTTCACCTTAAAGCACACTGCAATAGCTCACTGAGGAGAGAGGAGATTTAGATTGTTTTGTCAAAAAGTCAGGAAATACTCTTTTGAAGTCCAGCAAAGAATGTATGCTAAAACTGAGGATAGTGCTTTTGGCGGTGCATAAGGCACAAATAATGGATCCAAGGTTTGTAGGTTGAGTGTATTTCCAGTGACTTCGGAGGAGCAGCTTTGCTCTCAGATTGTCTGTTTCCTACACATCTTTGTGCATTCAGACAGAGCAGGCACTACTGGACTGTAGCAGTAGTGTGGGTTGTCATTCTCAGTTACTCAATTCGTGGTTTGTTGAAAGAGATTGGTCAGAGGAGTTGGGTATGAAAGCCAATAATTGTAACCAGTAGTTTCAGATGGTCCTTAGCAAAGATCCTAGGGGGTTTTTTTTGTTTTTTTCTTTCCCAAAATTAAAAGGAAGTAAAAGCTACCAATCTTTAGGAAAGGGTGACAGACAGATTTGCATGTTGTGCTGCTGAAGATCTAGAGGTGTAAGTACAAGCTTGAAACTGCTCCATGCCCCTGTGTCCTGTCATACCTGCAGCTGACATTTGTATGAAATTCAGCCTCTACCAGGTCATGTCGTACATGATTCTGGCTCTTCATCCTGTCTCCAACTCTTGGATATTTCAGGCTCCTGTGATTTTTCACTCTTTTTACACATGTGCAGGACTATAATGTACAAGTGTTTGGGTTTCTGTAACTGTGAGTTTCTTCAGTTTTCTTTTCTTAGTGAATTCCTCTAGGAAATGTTTTGTTTTTCCATTAGACTTGTTACCCTCTTTCTTCCTCTGCTCTTCTGACTTTGGAATCCAGGAATAAATGCCCTCCAGTAGTGGTTGAGATGACTTCTTGGCTGTATTGATGGAATTGGTGAGGAATTGGATGGCACGGGCCATTTTGTTCAATACATGATGTATTTGAGTTTAGATGAACTCAAAACTGGTGAAGAGGCATAGAACTTGGCCATGATAACTGCAAATCATGTATTTTTGATGCTCTTAAAATCTCTTAGCAGAATCAAGTCTGGCCATGTAGAAAAGCTGTTTCTTGTTGTCCTTCCACTTGCCCTGTTGGTGCAGGGCAGGTTGGATCTTTGGTCCTTGCTGGGGGCACCCAGCTGTTCCTCTGGCCCTGCTGGATGGGAGCTGGGTGTGGAACACCCGCCTTGGATATGCAGCACATACATCATGCAAACTTTGCTCCTCCATTTAAACAAGCCATTTCTCTTTTGTTGCTTGTCTTTTTTAATAAAGTATGGCATTACTGGCTAATTTTAGGTCAAATGTAGTTGAAAGCTGACAGCTATGTGAAGCTGTGTATAGATATTAGGGTAGGAACATTCCAGTAGATCGCAATGTGAGTGCAGAAGAAAGTTGAAAGTAAATAAGAGATCTATGAGATAATTCTCCAGGGAGTTTTCACAGCATACCACACATCATTTGCAGGGATAGGCTTTCCTTTCACTTGAAGGACCACACAAAGTAAATTTTGTTTCTTGTGCAATTAAAGAATATAGGACAGGAGGTCTTTTCAGTTTTTTCACTTCAATGTGTCTATGGGAAGCCTTTATTTGTACTGAGGAAAATGCACTGTTTACCTGTCTTTTCAGGAGCGCAGTTAATATTGAACAAAGAAATATATTTTACATAAAAGTGTGTCTGAGTCTTGCTTCAGCAGATTTTAGCAAAACTATTGAAATGTAAATACTGGTAGTCCTCTAACCCCAGTTAAAAGACAAATTGTGTTCATTTCAGTGCTGCGTGGTTTGGTTCCCAGTGGGTCTGGCTGCATGTCAGTGGTGTGCAGAGAGGAACTGGGACTGTGGTGTGGGAGGCCCAGGGGTGCTGGGCAGTGGGGGACACCAGGGCTGTGTGTGTGGCCAGCCAGCACCACAGGGCCTCAGGAGCAGTGGGAGGCAGCCCTGGTACCCCAGCGTGTGACCTTAGCTCTGTGTCCCCCAGCAGGGACCGTGCTCCTCACAGGGGCTGGTCCTCACAGCTCCTCACAGCTGCCAGCAGGACACGAGGCCATCCAGCCCCGAGTGCATCCTGCTGAGCACTGCCTTGCTCCTCATCAGGGCTGGGACAGACAGCCTGCCTAGGGAGAGCCAGCAGAAAGGAGAGTCCAGAGCGCTTGCTGACCCAGACTGGTGCACTGGGTCAGGGAGGCTGCAGCAGATGAGGAGAACTGGGGGGACCGGGTCAGAGGCAGCTTCTGGCATTCATTCCCCTCTAAACCTGTGCTGTGCATTATCGGGGTTGCAGGACCTTGTTATTCATCCAGCCCTCTCTCAGAAGGAAGCAGAATGTAGATAAATTTATGGGATTTACCAGGATTTTCTACATACAATTCTTTTTAGAACTTATATGTCAAATAGGGAGTGGTAATGCTGCACCCTGAATGCTCCATTCCTTGGTCATCCTTCCCAGGCCAGCCACGGTGGTTGCAGGTGGCCAGGAAGGCCTCTTGTAGGGCCTGACATGCAGTGAATCTTTCTTGTAGCTGGTAAAAATGCCAGCAGCAGGCTGGTGTTCAGAGCTTTCCTTTCTCTTGTTATAGGAGCTTGTCAGAGTTAATCAGTATGGACACTTAAATTGTTTCTGCTTAGGTGAATCTCTTGCAAGTTTTAAATGTGTTTCTGACTGCTTTGAATTTTATTGCCAACATCTGTTTTAAATGCTTTTGGGATTCACATGCTTGAGTACAGTTCAACTGTGTATGCCATAATTTTTCAAGGTGCTAACACTTTGAGTTTGAATGATAACTCTTTTAAAGAGAAGGAAAAAAAAAAGGAGGGGCAGGGAAATAATTGCAGAAAAGTTTTAAAGTGCTCATGATGCTAATTTTCTTTCTCTTTCCATTTCAGAATGATGACCTACACAACCTCAACAAATCGTTCTTTTAAACTCATGGGTATCAAGACTATAAATGTTTCATGCTATCACAACTAGGACCTCACCTCCTCCTCCTCTTCCTCTGTAAATGGGTACGATGCATCCAGTTCAGTTTGTTTACTTTACACAAACCTCAGGAGTTGTTGACTGAGCTGCACATCCTGTGTTGTGCCAAGCAGAAGCACTGTGACACCTGGACAACAAGTCTCTCTTACTTCATCCTCTACCATAAGGACTTAGCTGGCCACATGAACTGATGTGCCCACCACTACATCATGGTGAGAATGGGTATTTTACTAGCACATTTACACAACTTCATTTGCTGCTGAAAACCTGTATGACAAATCATCATTGTAAATTATTACATACAAGACTTAATGTTGGTTGAAGAGTATTAAATATTTAACATAGGTTTTGATTTATACATGTACTTTTTTAATTAAAATGTAACTTTTCCTACAGCACATCTTTTTTGATGTGGAACTGAGGTATACTATATTCTGTTGTAAACAGAGTGGGGAACCTGCTTAAAACAAGGCTTCTAAGAATAGAGTAGGGTACTATTCTTGTTTTAAGATTGTAATTCAGAAAATAATATAATACGAGTCATTGGTCCCTGGGCCTTGATTGTACAGTCATATTTACTGATGCTATCAGTTGTAAGATAACCCTGATGTTGAGCTGAATTCTTTCCAAAAGAAAAATAATTTTGTACTCCTTGTAAAATAATGGTCTGTATTAACTGCAATGAAGACAAACATTACTGTACATGGGTATTTACAAGTGTCAACTTGAACTCATCAGTTGCACAGTAACTGACAAAAAAAGCAGAAAAAAGAAATCAAAGTCTTCCATTGTATATATTGTAAAGAAGAGAAACAAACAAAAAAAAAAAACCAACCAACAGGAAACCACAAAGCAAAATGGAAACAAAAAAGGGTGAACTTTTTAAATTGACTCTTTCCCTGGAATGAAAATGTGGGTGTTTGTAAATTCTGGAAATCTCTTTCTATATGTAATAAACTAGATACTGTTTTATCTGCTGTAGTGGGTTTTGGATCGTTTTTATTTTCGTGGTAAGCTGCCTCAAATATCTGAAATTGTCCCATCAGGTTTCTGTGACGTTTCCATTGTTTGTCATTGAGAATGGCTGTGGACCACTGTAGCTTAAGAATGAAGAGAAGTGTAATTAGTTGGAGTAGGGAGTACGCTTCCTCACATTATTTCACCTTGTTTCAGTTTTCTGGAGACCTTTCAGGATACAGCTCTCCTTCCACTGAATTCAGGGAAAGGGTTCACACCATGTAAAATCACTTGGAAGCCATAGCAAGACTTCAGCATAAAATTTAAAAAGCACGACTCCGATGATTGTCTGGAAATCAGTGCAAGAGGTACGACAAGGAAGAATTCTTCTGTGACTCTCCTCTGCTTTACACTGATTCTGTGCAGATGAAAATTCTTTTCTGCATAGCATTTGCAGAGTCTTAATTCTTTTGGGGACTGGAAAAATACTGAGATCATGGATTTTCAAGTAAAATGTTGTTGAAGTGATAATTGAATTTGAAGCCATGTCAGGTCCCCATTGGTTCCTCGTGCTTCCATGAAGCAACTCTATGGGCTAGTGCACATTCAAAAGAATTCTTGCTCTCAGGAAAAGGCAGGCACAGCAGCAGCTCTCCCTGCAGGAAGGCTGTCAGCCCTCAAAGAAGGGGTTTCATCCCCTTGAGATGTTTATGATGTCTGGGATTAGGCTGTGGTTAGTGCAGTGTCCACTTCTGACTGCAGTATAGATGAAGGGGCCGTTGCACAGCTGCTCTTCACCTCTTCTTCTGCTGGAGGCTTACCAGTCTCTTAGCTCTGCTGGTATTACTGCACATATAAAACCACTTTGACCCTGTCAAGTCAGAATATTCACTTAAGAAAGGACATGCAGCTTAAGAATACTTAAATCATTCCAGATTGACTGGGAACAACTGCAGCAGTGGTGATGCTGGCAGAGTGAGGGTGCTGCTGCGTGGGGAGGCTGCAGCCTGAGAGGAACCTGTGGCTGCCCAAGTGCTGCCTTGG
The DNA here is from genome assembly GCA_013399945.1 of Ploceus nigricollis. Classification (NCBI taxonomy): domain Eukaryota; kingdom Metazoa; phylum Chordata; class Aves; order Passeriformes; family Ploceidae; genus Ploceus; species Ploceus nigricollis. Next base: position 1,266,090 of record VXBC01001702.1, on the reverse strand, counting down.
GAAATCTTGGTCTTTGCTGACAGAGCAGTCTCCTCCCAAAGGTTCTGATACCAAGCAGTAGCAGACTAGAGGCTTTGCTGCTTTCTTATGTAGAAAGGGGCACAAGTGGATCTGGAGTAGCTCACCTGTTAGCCTTGATAAGCAGTGATGTGGATTTTTCCAAAGAACCATTAATACCTAAGAAGGCAGCACTTGCTTTAAAAAGAAAGCCACATGCATCAGACCAGTATTTAAATTTCCAAGTTACCCATTTTAATTTTATCTTAAGCCTTCTTTTTTGTTCTTTTTTTTTTAATGGGGTTTATTTGCAATGAAAGCTTGCATATATTCTGAAGTAAAAACATAAGAACAACTCACCCTCAACTCCTTTGCCCACTCTTCTCCATCTTAGTGAATTAAATGTTTACTGTGTTGATTTGGTTGCTAAATATTAGCCTGTGTTGATGTTTAAGTGCCTTGCATAGAAAAGTATTTAATGTCCATTGTGCTTTGCATTGTTACAGGTAATTTGCAGAATCTGGCAGTTACTAAAATCACAAGTTTGGAGGTGCTGGAAGCTACTGTTAAGGTTTAAAAGGCACCAGTGAGTTCATTTAATGTTGGTAGGAGTATTTCACAGTTACACCTCTGTGAGCAAATTTTGTTCATAAAACAAAATGAATTCTACAGAAGAGTAGGAATTGACAGTGGTCATTAGGGATGGCAGGGGGGATAGTGCTGATCTGATGGGTTTCCATTCATCTTAATGATAGCACATGGGCAGAGAAGGAGCTTGTTAAAGATGTTAATGTGCATAGGGCTTATGTTAATCATTATTTTTTCCTAAGTAAAATTAAACAAGCCTGTTCAGCAAATGTTTTGAAAAGACTTCTGCAACAAAGTGCATTCATAACCAAACCTAAAACTCTTGATTATTGCATAGATTTTTATTCGTATGAATTACAGACTTTAATAAATAGATGATTATGAACTAAACCCTTTTAAATTAAAGTATAAATACCTCAAAAATACAGTGCTATACTATCTTATCCTTTTATGAATTCTTTTGCACTGTCTGCCACAGAACAGATTGTCATTTCTCTAAGTTTGAAAATGAGCACATGGGATCGGTCCTAGATCAGCTGGTAAAACTCAGATGCTCGGGAGTTTATTTTGCTTTTAATTTTTTTCAAGTGGAAGTTTCTGGTTATTATTTGAGTTTCTTTCTGGCTGCATTACTGGCACAGCTTCAGTGTTCAAAAACTCCGTACCAAATGCATTTATTAGTGCTATCGATTGAAAATGAGAGAGGTTGGAAAAACCACTTGAAGCAGTCTCCAGGAGCACAAGGAGCATTTACACACTTGGGTTTTGGCAAAAATTGCTGTGTTCAAGCTCAGTTTGATTCTGAGTTGATGTGTATGTTGTGGAGCTCTAAATAAATTTTTGTCCTTCTGGTATTTGATACTAACCTCTTACTTAGTATTTAAAATATCATGTCTTCCATAGTGTTGTTTTGGGGTTTTTTTTCCAGTAGAAGTACAAATTCAGAAGGCAAAAAGAGAACTCAGGCCATGTTTATACGTGTGTTCTGGTGCTATAGCTTTCCTTTGTGCATATTTAAGAACCAAGCACTGTGTCCATCTTGCTCCCAGCTGACTTTCAGCTGGAGCTGTTTTGTGCCCTGTGCTTCACTGCAGGGCTGGGTGATGAGCAGGGTGTGCCTGAGTGGGTCCCCCAGCCGTGCTGGTTGGAGCTGTGTGACCGGCACAGCGGAGCAGCCTCACGGGGGCTCCTGCAAGGCTGAGCTGACCCCAGTGCTTGGGAGCAGCTGGAGCACAGCATTCAATGCCCATTGAATCCATCTGGGCACATGCTGGAGCCCTTGGTCTGCAGCTTCATTCAAACTAGTTCAGTTTAAAGAAACAATACTGAAAATAAAGAAGTTATGGCAAATTTTTGCCCATCTCCTGTGTGGCCTCCAAGCCATCTTTGGGTGCAGATGATTTTGGGGGTTTTTTGGGGTTGGTTTTTTGTTTGTCTGATTTTTTCAACCTGCAAACTTAGAGACTAGTTCAGTGGTGACAGGGAAGTGTAAATACTGTAAAGTGACAGTATTCACCCTTGTCCATTTCACCTTGTATTTAACTGCCTATCAGTATTTTCACTGAGATGTGACTTTGAAGATACTGTAAATAAGTTGTTTGTAAACTTAGCAGATCCCCATTAAAAAAAAAAGAGTGAAAGTGGAAAAAAGTTCAGGACTTTCAGTTTAGAAGAAAACTTTTATTTTGTCTTTGCATCTTTAAGGTGATGTTCTCAAAAAAGATGAAATGAGGAATCTGTGATTTCCAGATGTTTGTTGAAAGAACATTTATACATCAGAGAAGGTGGAGGCCAGTCAAGGACTACTTGAGCAAGCAGGTGTTATGGTGACTTCTGCATTTAAATATTTTCAGGTTGGAAGCTTTTGTTCTACATTTGGAATAGCATTAACAGGATAATTGAATATTAATGTGTGCCTGCAGTGGCCAGGCTTGGATGTCACAGAAAACAGCCCAAGAACTCTGCATGTCTGCTGTAAGACAGAGTAGGGCTGGGTGTAAGGCCTCAAGAGGGAAGGATTGAGGGAGAACTCAAACACTCAGTGCCTTGTGAAATTTGCTGGGGAGAGGTTTTTTGGTAAAAGATTCTGTGCCTTTCTGGATTCCTGATCTGAAATGGTGGATGGTTTGAAAACTGGAACTTTATGTTACTGAAGGGGCATGGAAAAGAAACTGTTGGAAGTCCCCCTAACACTCCACAACCTGTGGAAAGGCTCTGCTTGGTGGCATCCCCAAAACTCCTGTTTCTGCTGTATTAGGATACTTGACAATTATCTTTGGAGATGGACACCAATGAAATAAAATAAAATAAAACAAAACCAGTCTGCCTTCTGTAGATGTTGAATACCTCTCAGAAAAATCAGTGTCTGTAGGCACATAAACTGTATTGAATCAGAACAGCAGGAAGTGGAGCTTTGCTGTGTCATGGCTTGGTAAAATGGTTCTCCTTTTTCAACCAACCTTGGACCCTACTTCTGTCTATAGAAATTGAAGTTCTGGTTAATTTGAGGAAAATGACCTGACTGGAGAACTCACCTACCATGTTTGTAGAGGATGGAGCATTGCAAGGAAAAACCATTAGAGCAGCAGTGCTGCTACAGAACTGATAAAAAATTAAAACAACCAGATAATATCTTCTATACTTTTACCAGTAATTTTTGAAGAGGAGAAGTTGTGACTTACAGCTCTGCTCCTGTCTGTCCATCCAAAGGCTTGTGGGTGGCATTGTATATGGCTGTCACTGTCTGTGCCTTTCTTTTTTACTTTTATTTTTTTAACTTCAAAATCAGTCTGGCACCATTTGACTGTTGGATGTCATGGCTGAACCCTCCTGGAACATCACCAGGGAGAAAAGTCCCTCCTGCTGCACATGGCTCTGCTCATGGGGCTTTTCCCAGGGTCCATCTCTCAGACTGGGAAGTGAGAAGTCTTCCTCCTCTTGTTTGCTTGTGTTTGGTTGTTTTTAATTGTAATAACCAATTATTAGTTAGATTGAATAAAATGTCTGTTTTGTTGTGAATTATTTGCTGTCAATAAATTACAATAAAGCTGAAATGTCAGGGGCTTTCTCCTCAGGTTATTGTGGACGTGGCTACTGTCCTGCTCAGTTTCATCATTGCAGTGGTAGTGCTTTTGTTTTCCCACTTTTTTGAAGATGGACTGAACGAAGAAATGATAATTTTAACTATCTATCAATTTACTGATTCACCTTCAGCTTGTGAATTTAAAACAGCAGTTAATTTTTCTTTAGCCAGTTTAGAAATTTGATTAAGGCAGATTTAGGAAAAAGAATGTCAGCTTTTTAGTGTTTTTCAGGCAGGAATTTGAGAGCAAAACAAACCCCATATTTCTTGCACATCCTGATTCTGCAGTCAGCTGAGCGGGGTGCAAGGCAAACTTGTCACTGATTCTTCCTGAGGCTGTATCTTTTGAAGTCAAGGCCAGGTTGGCTTTTGTTTTTAAAAGGTTGATGGAAATAAGGTGAGTTCCAGTTCCTGTGGTAGTGGTCTCAGTCCAAAACATGCATTTGAGACAATGTAGGGCCAAAAAGTGATTATTTGTCCTTTAAATGACTAACTTCAGAGAACAACTGTTTTCTAACACAACAGTGGTGTCTTCAGACCCCCCACCGTCGTTTCAGTAGGGTTTGGTCATGGTTCCTCATAGCCCCAGGGCCTCTGCACCAGCTCTGGGTGCTTGGCCTCCTCCTCCTCAGCACTCACCCCCTGCCCAGACACCCTTTTCCCACAAGGTCTGGCTTTCCTCAGCCACCTGGCAGTGATGTGGCTCCTCCTGACAGCCTGCCCTTATCAGTAGCATGTTTTGCATTAATTTCAGCCTCTTCACAGCGTGCCTGCCACTGTGGGAACGCGGCCCGCTGGGGGAAAGCGCCCGTCTCCTTCAGCCACACGTCGGTGCCGCCTCAGCGGGAGCAGGGAAAGGTAAGCTGAAATTCTTTTTCCTAAATCTGCCAGGAGGCAATTTGCCTGGATTTCTTCCCTGTTAGGCTGTGTGAAGTGGCCTGGTAATCTGTTGGCTCATCACCAGTCTCCCAGTCATGTGGGTAATCCTGAGGGTTGTCATCTGAGGTGAAAGATAAGGAGAAGGGCCTGAACGTGACACATGGATATGAAAGACCAAGAGACTTCTGCCTGCTGTGTTATTTTTAAAATTAGAGCTAACAATGAGACGTGATTGAGCTGTTTTGTCTCTTCCAAAGCATCACATGAATGTGAATAAATAATTTGGTATTATTGCATTTTGCTTTGTGTATGCAAAGCAAAACTGATTTTTACCTTCTTCATCGAGGTGTTAGGAGGATTAAGTAATGAGTAAGAAGTACGTAACTCCTGCAGGGTTGCGTAACAAAGAAATGCTGGTAAGGAAGCTATGTAAACTGTGTCCTTGCAGAACAGTAGTACTGTCCAGCCCTTTTTCTCCTTCCAGATTTCAGTGTCCAGTTCTGTTTAACGCAATCTCACTCAAAAAACTCAGTTGCTGGAAAGTTTCCTTCTGTGTTTAGTCCTTTCCGCTGCTGAGTTTTGTTCTAACTGTTGCACAGCCAAGGTGTTCTCACCAGAAGATGAGCAGTTCAAGCCTGGTCTGCAGTTCTCAACCCCCTTGTTTGTAATTTGCTGGTGGAAGTCACACTTTTCCCTGACTCAGGAGGCTGCTGCTATTCAGGAAGACCAGTTCAATGCCTGCTAAAGGTTAATCAAAGTGATCTCTGCTAAACAAAGCCTGTAAACTAAACACAGAAGCTTAAAGCAAGTGTATTCTTAAATTAAGAATGGCTCTACAGACACAGAAATGCTTTGGGGAGCCTGTGTTTGTTATTCCAGCAGTCTCATTGTGAGAGCAGGAGCTCTATGAAATGCAGATCTTCAAAGCTTTCTTGAAGATATGATGCCTGTGATTCTCCGTGTCAAAACAGAAGTCTCTTTTAAGATCACAGTCAGCAAGTTTTCTTCCTCCTAATACCTCTTCCCTTGGATGCTTCAAGGAGGGAACTTCTTATTGTTGAGCTCCTCACCTCTTCACCTTACCAGTGAGCTCCTGGTGCCTTTCTGAACTTTTCCTTGGCTTTCCTCTTTTCTGTGAAGCACTTTTAGCACATGAATGTTCTTTGACTGCCATATGCAGACTCAGGGGACAGTGCTGCCTTAGTGAAACCACAAGCCAGCAGAACTTTCTGTAGACATCCTGTGAGCAGCATTGGCTTGGACTTAAATGACCCAAGAACAGGGGAAAGTGTGAAATCCTTAACTTGAAATTGTCATAGTAGGCAGTGGGTCCTGAAACCACAGGCTCTTCAACTTTACTGTGAGTAAATGGGCTTATAGCATAAATATGGGGGGGGCAGGGTAAAGGAGGGGGAAATAAGATTATTTTTCCACATAACAGAATTATTTTGATTTTAGAAGATTTGGTCTTCTCTGGTATCTTCAGCTGGAAATGAAGGCCTGATGGAATACTGGGAGGGTTTTACCTGCTTGAGTAATTTTGTTCCTGACTAGATAAGTGGAATAATTTCACTTGAAATAAGAAGTGAACTCACCGTTTGGGAGTTTTTTTAAAACATCATTAAATAAATACAATTTAGAACATGGTTACACAGCTAATAACATTACTCAAAAGGCAGAACTTTCCAGTATGAGACGGCATCCTATTAAACTTACCCTGGCTTTAGAGTAAGACAAACAAGAAACCAGAAGACCAACGCATCAGAGAACATGTGACTTTCTTTTTGATGGGATCCCAAATGAACTTGGTGTGCAGATTGGAGTTTCTTTCCCACAGTATGTGTTACACACCTTGCTGTCTGGCAGTGCAGTGGAAGTGTTTCCTAATGAAACTTCCATCACTGTAAAATAATCACATAAACTTGCTAAGCAAATAATGTCATAACTGTGATGTGGGTTTGTCAGTCCATTTGCTTAACAGCCTACTTATTTAAGCAGTATTTGTGGCATATATAACAGTAATATAAATTGATGCTGAATAGGTGAGATTTTTTGAGAAGAGCTGTGCTCAAACCTGTAAGAATTTAATGGCACTTTGAGGGTTTTTTTTCTTAGTTTTCTTGAGGTTCTTTTGCTGCTTATTAGGTTTGTGTGTGTGCAGAGTAGAAGTGACTTTCAGTAGCTTGTCACTGAAAAATCAATGACTGATTGCGTCGTAACAGACATTTGGATAGGTGCTCTCTGATGAATTTATATTTGATCTTTGTGTAGACATTGCAATGTCACTTTCCAGCAAGCAGCAGCTCTTCTAGCTCCAGTGATCACAAATGTTATTTTAGAAAGTTACAGGAAGTACGTGCTTAGTCTGAAAATAGTTAAGGCCAATTCTTAAAAAGAGGAGTTAAGCCACCTATGACTTACAACTGACATAGATAACTGTCATTATATTATAATTATTCCCTAAAAATATTTCAGGAGCTATAATTAGAAGGAAACAAGAAGTGAAATTCAAAGGAAACAAATTACAAGTCCAATATGCTTAAATTCTCCCTTTGTCATCTTTGCATATTTTGTTGTTTTCAGTATTTCCACATATTTATTCAAAGCAAACTTCACCCAGCAAACAAGTGAGTTGCTCATCCCTAACATTTGCATTCCATGGTTTCTTCTCTCTTGTTCTTGAAGGTTGACAAAGATAAATTTAGATTGACTTTGCTTGGTTGAATAGCCTTGGTGTTTTAGCCTAATTCCACCTGTAGTGTAGCTGTTTGGTGTCATTGCAGTACTGTGGTCTCTCTAGGTATAATATTGAATGCATTTTCATTTATTATGAGGGAAAATAATTCAAAAACAAACTTGTGAAAACTCCTAAGGTAGCACCTGCAGAAACAGGTTTTACCTCCTGTGCTTCTTCACAGGAAATGAAAGGTCAGGAGAGTTAAACAGGAGTGCTGATTTTGCTGCAGGAAAATGCAATGCCTCTGTATGATCGTGATTTTAAATTACTTCTCCAGCTTTGTCACTGCCAGAATTAATCAGGGTAATGTATGGCAAAGTGAACTGAAATACACAAACAGAATAAGGTACCCTGACTTCCTAAGACAAGGAAAAAATGCATTAATTTCTGAGAGATGGCTGAATTAACAAGATAATTCTTTACCATATGAAGCAGTCAATAAGATATTAGTGTATTGTTTTGTGCTGTGTTTTGTTTTAATGGTGAGACTTAAAATAAGGCTGCTTAAAGGAAGTTTACTATCATAAGGATTCTTTGGGGGTGAGGGGAAAAATTTTGTGATTCCCTGCCAGGTTTTTTTTGTCTGAAAATGGGGTTGGTATGAGAGTATGTTGTGCCAGGCTTCCTTAAACCAATGTCCTGAGGCACACAGCAAATAAACACACTGGAGGTTGTAATTATTGTTTAGTTGGTGCCTTGTTTTAGATCCAGTTTAGAGAGCAGAGAATAGATGTCACCTTTCCTCCCACCAGCAGAATTTGAAGGAGATGGAAGCTGAGTGCTAGGTTCAAGTTTGGACACGTGTTTATGGAGGGATGCAGTGAGGTAAAAACAGACAACAAGGATTGGGAAAACCTAACAAAGTCCACAACTGCAATCTTTGCCCAGGGAAATGGTATGATCCAAGTGGAGCTTGGATGCTGAATTTAACTTTGCTCACGTGGTTCTGGCCTTGCCTGGTGTCTGCTAAGCAGAGTGACCTCAGAGGAGGGCTCAGCCAGAGGTCAGTGCTGTCGTGCCCCTGCCCATGGCCCTGCCCCTGCAGCAGGAGTGTTTGCAAGGGCAAAGCCACAGCTCTGCCCAGCCCAGGCAGTGGCTGCACCCAGCCCAACTTGGTGGGAAATCTCAGTGCTGATGGTCACTCATCCCTGACACACCGAGTTCAGAGCCACTGTTCAGGTGCATGGTGGTTATGGACCTCAGCAAAACAAGTGGGAATTAGGCTGGTCACAGAGCAGTCAGAACGTGTCATGATGAAGTAATTTCCTGCAGTCCACACAGTCAAAGTGATCCTCCTTCAGTTTTATAATTTATGAATATGTTCCTAGGAATAAACACAGGACTTGTGTGCTCGAGGCAATTGTTTAAAGCTCTATCTTCCTCTTGTTTCACTGCATAACAAAATCCCCATCACAGATGGTAGTCAGGCCAGAGACAAAGCTTATAATGAACTGATGTTAATTTGGTTTTTTCCTAACACATACCTAGATTAGATTTTTGTAAACATTTCTTTGTTAGTTCCATCTTTTGTACAGAGTATCCCCACCTGCATGGAAAGTCTGCCACTGCTGCGAGAATGACTTGACCTAGATTTTAAAACAAAAACTGAACCCAGGAGGTTTTCAGCTGTAGGCTTACATTTTCACTGGGACTGAACTTTCCCAAAAGTACATTGGCCTTGATCAAGGTCTGGAACGGGTGGGCTGAGAAGGGAATTCTTGCAACTAACCCTGACTTTCTGATCCAGCCAGCATAATTATAGTTTAGCTACCGGCCAGTAGCACTGCTCTGGATAGCATCAAAGCATTCTTGTGAAGCGTTTTGAACTACTCCCAATGACCACTTTTGTGGTCGTTGTGCAGCAGCTTCTGAGCACACCCTGAGCCGCTCCGTGCCCGGGGAGCTGCAGCTTCTGCACACAGAGCCCAGCTCGGGGCCGTGTGGATGGCTCATCTACCAAAGGCTCCCCTGGAAAGGCCGATAATTTGCCTGCTCGGGCATTGTGGCATCCATTGCATAACTGCACTTCAAATGCTGTCTGGAGTCCGTGGCAGCTTCCCAAGCAGGATCTATCAGATCGGATAATGCATCCGGAATGGGCTCTATCAAAAGCTTTAGCAAATCAATGTCTACAGAAATGTAATTTGTCTTTAATCAATTTCATTGTTAAGAGTAAAAGAGGAAATCGTAGATAAAAGCTTTAGGAATACAGAAAGGAAAAATTTAATTTGTAGGAAGCTAATTAATTTGTTTTTTAGATTTGTGTTTTTCTAGTCGTTTGCTGGAGTGCAGCTTGTTGAAGGAAATTGATGTGCTGAAAGGAAAAGACAGTGTCCATAGCAGTGTGTTTTCTGTGCAGGGAGTAGTGCAAATTATTTGTGTTTGTTTCTTCTTTCTTGAAGGACCTAAAATATGCTATTGTATAGGTGTGTTCTGAAAGAAGGAAAAAGGGAATTACGTGAAACTGTAGAAGATAAGGAAAGAGGATATGGGGAAAGCATCAGAGTGACTGTCTGAGAAGTGTATGAAGGTATATGTGTAAAACCAGTAAATGCTCCAACAGCACCAACTGCAGCTTAACCAAAGGTCACCAGTTGCCCTTGAAAACTCAGTTCTATTTTTATCCCACAAGATGCATTAACATCTATATTTCGTAGGTATTTATTCATTAGTGCATTACATGATGGGATGGGTTTTGTGTGGGCTTCAAGTATTGATTTGATTTCTGTTAAGATGCACATGTCCTATGGGATGTGTTTAAAGCTGGGTATTCATCCATTGGAGGAAGTGTTGAACTGCTTGTGTTTCTGAGGATGTTGAATATCCCCAGCTCTCAATAGCCCACCCCTGTGAGGTGGGCTACAGTTCAACAGTTTCTGTTGGACCAAGGTAACTTTGGAGTTGCTTTTCTGCAGGTGAAAGCTCAATTGGACCTCTGTCCATGTGAGAGAGGTCTGTCCATGGTTCTTGCTTCTGTAGCAGGCTGCTCAGGAAATTAGATAATCCTCTTCTATTGCTGTTTAATTTGAGGGATGTCTTCTGGGAAATACAAATACATATAAATCTTACTACCTGTTTAGATGATATCTGAAGAATGTCTGTGAAATTTAGAGGCCATGTATTTACATTTAACTGTAGTCATTGTGTAATACTTCCTGTTCCATGTGCAGTGAGAGAAATTAAATAATGACATTTCCTACAGATGTAATCTAATATTAGCTGTCAGTCAGCCTGTCCTGATAATGCTGTGAATCCAAGCATTAATTTTCAAATGCTCTCCTTTTCCCAGTTTTCTATCAGCTTGCTGCTGCTATTCTTAACTCCTGAGCAGTCAGGGTTTGGGCTGGGGGAAGATGGAAAGTTGGGATTTCGTGTCTGTGTGTCTTATTGAGGACAACTTAAGGCTGGAGAGGTGAATCTGAACATTTGTGGGGAAGAGCTGAGTAAATAGAAATTGGAGCTAAGCACTATGAATTTTTTCTATTTATTGTTTTAAAAGCAAGTGAGATTTTTATAAAGTCATTGGAAATTACTTTAAATGGGACAGACACAAGAAGTATCTTTATTTGCAGTTTTTGGACTTGCCCTGATTTCCACAAGTGCAAGGCACTGACAGATGCTGTCTTTTACATTGGGCTCTGAGGTTATGGCACATTTCTGAGAACCAAGCCATTTGCTCCTACTTCTGAAACCAGCTTCTTAAAGTATTCAGGTTTATAAAAAGTAATTTATATAATTTGCAAATATTGTAAATTATTTGAAAAAAAGAGTTGTATTTGAAGGAAAAGCATTGCAATTGTTACAGCACTGTTAAGGAGCAGCAAACCTATCAAGAACACCACAGGAAAGCATGTTTGAACTATCATGCATAATTTCAGGACTTACATATCTTCTTTTTGTTTTATTGCCATTTGCAGTGTTTTTTCCGCTTTGTTCTGTTGAAGTGAGATAGCGTTGATAAAAAAACAACTCTCTCCTCCTCCTGCTTGATGTGAACTCTCACCTTTAAGTCAATGATCCACAGATTTAAAAGTGTGTGTCTGTGCACATACATGTGCATGCACATAAATAACAATTTACACAGAGAGAGTGGGGGAATGCTGTGACATCTGCCTCAGTAACTTCATGAACTTAACTGCTGACTGCTCTTCAGAGTTATGATCCTTCTGTTCTAGGGTGAGCATTGCTGGAGAGTCATATTACTATTCTGTGTGCTGTATATATTTCCTTGACTTCTTGCAATAAAAAGAACCCCTGCTTTTTCTGTAAGCATTTCCAATTTGTAACAGATCAGCAACCCAGTGTTGTTTCTTTGGCAGGGTGAGACCATCAAGACCTGTCCTTTTTATGGGTCTTTCCAGGTGATTTACTAGCTATGACTTTCCCTTCATATCACACTTGAAATTTCATCAAAATAATTTGGAATGTACTGGGACCAAATAAATGGCATAGGCTAAAGCATCTGTTTGCCAAGATAACCATACTACAACTTGCCAAACCAAACATTATTGTTAGAAACATGGCTTGACCATAATGCCTATCTCTGAACTGGAGTGGGAATGGTTTCATGGGAAAAAGTTTACTCAACAATATATGGGCTGGAAAAGAGACAGCATACTTTAGTTTAAATAAGTTGAAACTGCAGCCAGTACTATGGCTTGTGGCTGATCTTTATTATGTGCTATGTTTTCAAATTCTACATTTTTTGCTTTTAAAATGTTATCTCAAAATGATTCCTTTTTTTAACCTTGCTTCCCCCATTGCTGTTTTTGAGGACTCATTAGAGAAAACAAACTGTATCCTCAAAGATTCTTCTTTCATTTTGCTTTTTAATTTTGTGACTGTTCTGCCTCAAGGAACATGCAGCTGATTCTTGACTTTACAGTGTTTGGATGCTTTGGCTTGAAACATCATTGCAGCATTGGAAGTTAGAAAAACATTAAGGTTTCATGATGAGATTATTGGAAAGGAAGTGGAAGGAGATGCACTGGATGTTGGGCTTACCAGCTTTGCATTCAGTACTGGTGGGAGATTCCCAAATTTAGTAGCATCACCTACGAATGGCTCATTTCTCTGACATGGCTTAAGGGCCGAGGCTCTGAAAGGCAGTTTCAACATTTCATAACCTACCTGAAGTCATACAGTTGTGTCAGTTGTGGATGAGAACAACAGAGCAGGATAGACTCCTCAGCACTCAAACCTTGCCAGCCCCACAGAGAAAAACCAGCACACATTGATGGAGCCAGCTGCAAATTTAGTTGAAAAGTCTTTTCCCTTGATTTTTGTGCATGGCTCACTCAGGTGAGGCAGTGCTGTGAGGACAGTGCAGCAGCAAAGCCATGTGAACTGTTCCTTACCCAGGGGCTGGACTGAACTAGTGCAGGGGCAGAGCACCAGATTAACAGGATCAAAGGGGATTAAGTAATCAGGGTAAATTCTTTTTCCTGGAAAACTTTGAAACTTGGCCATTGTTTCTCCTTGCTCTTTAGTGAGAGAACCATGGATGAGCAGCAATGCTGAGGTTGTTTCTTACCTGTACAGAGTTTGTTCCAGTAGGTTCTGAAGAGGGAGAGGGGATGATGGAGCACTTTACTGCCATGCTTTCAGCTGGCTTTCCCTTTCCCTTTCCCTTTCAAGCTTTTCTATCGAGGATCATCCACATATGTGCCATCCTGCCTTGTGAATGTGACTAGTGTTTCAGTTTGACCTTGGTTCAAATTCTCAAGTGGTTTGAGTTTTATTTCTTTCCAAGCACCAATGCAGCTCATGTTTTTTTCTTCCCATATTTTCCATCATACTTTGACAAATTTCAACTAATCCTTTCAGCAGCTTTATTGTCACTTGTCTCTGTGTTACTGTTTCTCAGCTTGTCATTTAATAACTGAAATACTAGGATGTATAAGAACACAGGAAATGCCATATATCACCCAGTTGTCATGTTTGGAATTGCAGCAGCTCTGTTGCACATGATACAGTTATAAATTAAAATTTTCCATTGACCTGGATTTTAGAAGGATATTTTCAGTGCAATATTTACTTAGTTTTGCTGATCTTGATATATTTATATCCATTTATCTTTTATGTATCTATTTGTATTTCTTCTTATGTTCCTATTTTTTATTTCATTTTGCTATTCCTAGTAAAAATCCATTTCTCTGGCACGCCCTTGTCTCTATTGAGGCGATGTTTGCAACCATTCCTGAGATGGAGTGAAAGTTTTTGATTGTAAATGGATTGGCAAAAATATACAAAATCCTGCATATTCTGTCTATGCAGGGAGCGAGGGAAAGTTGAGTTTTCTTAATATCAAAGGAGAAAGGAGAAAATTATGTCTTTCAAAAATGGCTGTCTCTGAAATAATTCAGAATACGAAGGTTTTATGAGACCTGTCTTTATAAATTCTGGAATTGATCCATTTGTCTCTTTAAAATTTAACTGCAGTCAAGAGAAAAATTAAAGATTGTGTCGTTTTGATAATGTAGTACAAAGCTATTTTTGGTAACTAAAAGAGCTTGTCCAAAGCACTTGCTTCCCACCAGGACTAGCACATTGAAGCCAACATGGGACTTGAATCCAACCCACTTTTGAATCATGACAGGCCCAAGACACCTTTAAAAATGTTGAGATCGCAAATGCTGTCTGATTTGAGACTCTACAGGTAAGTTCTGCCTTGGCACAAGGTCGTGGAGTTCCAGATGTGTGGGTGGTACTTTGCAGGAGCTGGGGCTGTGTCGCCATCGGCTCTGGGAGGGAAGGCTGTTGCAGGTCCCTGCGGAGAGGCCATTGTCTCCTCAGGATAAAGTGAGAGGTATTTCAGAAGTGCTTTGAAGCCGTGCCAGCCTCCTCACAGCGCTGCGAAACCTGATACCTCCGCTTTTGAGCTGTTGGGGAAAGTACAAACTGTAGTACTTGTGGAATTCATTCACTGACTTCCAACCTCGAGTCTGGCATGGGAATGGAAGAAAAGAGTTTAAGAAGAAGGTGGAAAAAAAGACTTCAGTAGTATGTGGCAGTTAACTGTCAACTTTGGCATCTTTTCAGATTTGCAGCTTCATGCTTTCTAGAGATAAACTGTGACTTTTCCCTAAGGACTGGAGGATTTCATTTTCCTTCCCACTGAAGCTGCTAGGATTGTATGACTGTAGGAGCTATGTGAACTGCAGAACTACCAGCAAGACGCCTGCCATGCTCTTAGGTAGTTAATTTAAAGTTATAGAACATTTCTTGCAGCTCGTTCCTATTTACATTATCTTCTCAGTACTTTCCATTTGTAAAGCAGATCAATAGGGTCCTTCTGGCTGTATTACTATGCCTTGTCGTGTTTCATCTGGGTTTCTCTGAAACCTTTTGTCTCATTAAGAGGTGGATTGAAGATTTTCTGCGGGCTCAGAGCACATTCCTGTGCACCCTGTGTGACAAAGGAGCTTGTGTAAAAGCAGGGAAGGAGCAACCAAATCTTCAAAGAGTCAAACTTTGTTACTCTTTTTGTTCTCAGTGGAGCTCAAATGCCAGGGGGCAGCGAGGCCTCTGTTTCTTCTGTGTCTCCTGTTGCTTTTGTTTCATTTTGGCAGAGTTGAAGAGAAGCATTCACTTATGTCTCTCACGGTGCTCTCTGGGCTTGCCTTGGCCATGCAGGACTGTGAGGAGTCGGTTCTGGTAGGAAAGCAGCAGCCCTTCAGGTGGGGCTGGTGCTGCCTGCACCGCAGCTGGGCCAGGCTGGGCCAGTGCGGTTTGCCAGCGGCCAGTGCCGTGTCCGTGCAGTGACCAACCCTGTGTGCCACGCCAGGGCCAGCGTGCACCTGCTCTCGGCTAACAATCCCAGAGAGAGGGGACAGGCTGAGACATGAGCGTGGCTCACTGCACTGAGCGGGGCAGGGAAAGATGGCAAAGGTGTGTTTCTCCTCAGGGGACTGGTATGACAGTTTTCAGAACATGTAAAGGAGAGTTGGAAAGCTTGGGCTAAAACTGAACTGCACCTGCTGAAGAAGAAAGGATAGCAAGAAAATACTTAAGTAACAAAAGTGGAGGAAAGTAGAAGTTTATTGCTTAGTATAGAAATGGGCAAATAATAGGTCATCTCTTAGATGTCTTTCTCTTTTCAACAACCACAGAAAAGGTGAATTATGACCAGATGCTTAAACCAGTTAATTTTAATAAAAACAGGACAAAAAAGGAACAGATCAGGTGTACTTGATAGATAAGAAAGATTATGCAAGTCAGCAGGACTTGATACAATATCCTATAATATGAAAAATTTGCAAATGCTTACTTATCTGCCATTCTCTGTAAGAAATGTGGAGTCTCCTGATGATGTCAAGAAGATAAATTCATGACGTGTGTTTGAAAATGCAAGGCCAGCTGAGAGGGAGGAAGCCATGAAGAATTTAGAGAACCTTAATGTTTGTTTAGTATTAACAATGAATAATGGCATAACGCATTAGATGATACTTTAAAAATCTTTCTTGTCCTTATAAATGTGATAAATAATTATCATGATGCCACTTTGTACTTGTGCATCGTAGATTTGGTAGAACCTTGTTGCAAAGACAAGCTAGGACACCATCCCACATGACATTCTTGAAGGCAAACTGTGCTGGGTTTATGTGGTAAGGTGGCCACGCAGCTGACTGGGGCAGTTGTGGGTAAATGGGTATTTGGGAATTTAGAAAGGGGTAAATGGGGATTTAGAATTTTTCATGTGGAGATGGCCCAGGTAGGTCATGATGACTTTGCTGCTGGAGTATTTCAAAAAGACTGTAGATATTTTGTACTTGATGGTGCCTCAGAGGTGGGATATGGATGAGATGATTTCCTGTGATTCCCTTCACTTCTCTGTTCCTGGGACTCTGACGTGAGGCTGACTGGGGAGGTATTAACTCAAGTGCAAATAACTCAAGTTAACTGTGCACTGAAGACACAACCCTCAGCTTAATAGATGTCATTTTAAAACCTGGCTGGGAAAACGTGGTTTCATAAAATAAAATAATGTCCCAAGAGGACGTCCCAAGATGATTGGTAGATTTGAGAATGATGTGGGCTGATTGGAGAGGTTCCAAAGTGGGAATGATCAAACAAATAGGAAACAAACCTAGAAGGCAGCCTGAAACAATTTGGATTGTGTAGGGAATCAAAGACCAGAAGAAAAATTACAAAAGTCTTCAAATACAGACAAGGCTGCTGTAAAGAAGAGCAGTATGATGCTTAGAGAGAGTCCAGTCCCTGCAGAAGATGGAACAGGAATTAGTGAACTAAATTGCAGCAAAAAGTATCAAAAAATATCAAAAGAAGGCATTAAAGGGACAAAACCCCAAAACAACAACTATACAAATCAGGGATAGCAAGTACTGGAAAAGATTGCTTGGGTGATTATGACATGTGATGATGTTAAAGGGCAGGGGTGAGTGAAATACCTCTCAGAAAGGACATGGACATGGTTGTTCTTACTTTGGGACCTTTCAATGTCCCTATCTGATTTCTTCAAAGATTTTTTTTTCTCCTGAGGAGGAATGCTTTGCCTTGATAGCTGCGGATTAAATTTATTCATTTACTACTCAGAATAGAATTGGTGCTCTTTATTCTTACCAAAACTGTCTACTTAACAAGTAGGGGAAATAGCCAGCCCTCCATCTGAGGTTTTCAACTTTCTTTTCCCTTTTGCCTGTGACAGGGAATCCGTGGGAGCTAACCTTTACCCCACTGCAGCTTGTGGATGGGGAGACAGAGATGCTGTTTCTTTGCAGGAGATGCTAGGGCTCTTCACAGAGAGGGCACACTGAATATCCAGACATGCCAGTGAAACTGCTGTGTGCAGTTCTGAGAGCAGCTTCATTAGCAAGTGCAGCAAATTAGCGTTTGCAATGGTCCTTCAAATAGCACTTACACCTGTGTTCATTGCACATATTTGAATTTTGTTTCAAGTAAAATCCTCACACAGCTAGAGTTTATGTCTAAATTGTCTTTGTCTTTTGAGTATTAAAGTTAAATTAAAGTTAAAAACAACCCTGGATGCAAAAGGCAGCTCCTATCTAGGCAGTGTCAGATAGGTTTTCTGAGGCTAGATCTGTTAAAAAACTACAAACGGATCTGTCATTTCTGGTTAGAAGTTCAGAAGGAAGCAGACAGTTTGGATCAGGCAACAGTCTGCAGTGATGTGTCCAAAACAAGAGCTTTTGTTCCAAGCGGGGCTGATGCAGGCCACCAAATATGCCAAGAATGCGAGGCCGTTTGTGGTGCTGCACAGATACCATCACCGGCGAGCTAAGCACCCACATTCCTGCTCGAATAACAGCTCTTGGGATGGAGGCAGCTGGAACAAGGGAAACCCAGAGCAGAAGGTTGCCACTGCCTACTTGTACACTAATGTCAAAGATGAAACGATCTCTGTTTTTCTTTGAAATCCACCGTTTTCAGACCCCTCCCTCCAAGAGGCAATTAGCTGTTAAACCTCTCAGGGTCAAACGGTCAAGGTTAGATACAAGAAGGGGGTTAAGAATTTTTGAATCAGCTGCTGTGATTTCAGTGAAAAATCTATGAATGATTTCAGTGAAAATCTATGAAGTCTGTATGCTTCACATCAGGAAATGATGTTTCTCCAGTTGACATAATTGCCAAAATCAAGTAAATATGTGAAAGCTCTGTGTGTAAACATGTATGAATTGGAGGAGCTGTTGCACTCCCTGGTTTATGAAAAGGCTCTACAAATTGCTCTGAGCAATTTTCATACCCATTTCAGTGGTA
Source organism: Ploceus nigricollis (assembly GCA_013399945.1). Classification (NCBI taxonomy): domain Eukaryota; kingdom Metazoa; phylum Chordata; class Aves; order Passeriformes; family Ploceidae; genus Ploceus; species Ploceus nigricollis. The sequence continues at coordinate 1,248,070 of VXBC01001702.1, read as the reverse complement.
TTTTTGTAATGCCATGACAATTAACTGCTAAGATTGTATTCATACTTTTAAAGTGGGGTTTATTTCTTGTTATTAGATATGAAAATACTAGTTGAAATAACAAAAATAAACCGTGTCCTTATGGAAAAGTTTTATTTTTCTGTAATGGAAATGTACTATATCCTTTGGTAATTCAAAGAAGTTTAAAGAAGTGGTCTTTGAGTTTTACAAGTTCTGTGTAACATTTGAACTATCAGGACATCATAGTGGTTGAAGCTTTAGTGAGGCATTGATTGCAATCCCCTCCAATAGCTTGTCTATCTTGAAAATAATGTAAATTAACCATGACACCTTGTTAATAGTGGCTAAGGGAGCTAAAGAATTAAAAAACCCCAAACCCACAGTGCTCCAAATCTGCCATATGGCACATCTGAACTCTGATATTGCCAGTTTTAGAATTAGCTCCTTTGAGCACCTGGTAGAGTTCATCTTTATAGTAAAGCAAATATTTTGCAGAAGCAAGTTTACTTTCACCCCAGGATGTGGGGTGCAGCAGGGAGCTGTGCTTTGCAGGACCACGACTCTAAGAGGTTGCTTTGTGTCAGGATCAGCATCTCCTGATGTGTGTTGTGCTGCAGGGGAGGTATTTTCATCCTCCACAGGGGTGAGCCGAAGTAAATCTGCCTGCTGTGGGTAACCCTTAATAAGCCCAGCTAAGCACATCTGGAGAACAGGCGTTCAAAGGCATGAAACACCACGGCCTCAGCTGGTTAAAAGCTCTCCTCCTGCTGCAGGGAGGCTGGGGGGGCCCTTGGCCTGACCAAAGCTGGCACTTCTGATGCTGGAAATCAGAGTCCATGTGCCTCGAGGTTACCTGGGTGGGTGTAGCAGAAAAAACAGCCTGGAAAATACTGATTAATAAGTAAAACCAGGCTGCTACTGCAGCTGACACCAGTGGCAAAATGGGAAGCAAAGCAGATTAAACTCTCTCTGGAAAGATCAGTTGGTGAAGGCAATGATTTGGATCCCAACCTGCCAATTAACCCATCTAGAGGAGTCACTGTGGAGGATTCCCCCAGCCAATGTTTTGATGAAGTAGTTGAGTGGTATAAAATCACAAATTCAACATAAATGGTATTTTACGCTCTTTCATTACAACAATTTTTCAATTATGCTTCTTTTCATTAAGCTCATAATGCAGATTAACAGATTTCCCTGCCTTTTTAAAGGAAAACTGTGTGGTGATACAAAGTAAAAAATTTAGGGAAGAGGGACAACTTATTTTCAGTGTCTTTATTGTCTGTCAATGACAAGATGGATAATCAAATCTTCTCTATCTTTGCAGAATGGAGTTTATGTTTAAATGGGTGGGTCTAGTCAAAGCTAAAAGGAAATTTCACAATATATTTTTTGTAGAGAAGACTCCCAATGCTAATGAGCAGCCAAATCTGTCTCAGGGAAACAGTTTGTTACTAAAAATAAATTGCAGCCTAACTGTAACTAAAATCAGATTGCAGAAACCAAGCTACTCCAATTCCTGATTTCTGCTACAGAAGGAGATGAATCTATTACAAACAGCTCTTATTATTATATATTTTTAAATGTGCCAACTGAGCCCTGTTTTGAAATTAATCCACTTGTGAGCTTCTATCAAATGCTTACAGCATTCTCCAGAGATTTTTCTTCAGACTCTGCAAAGCTAGTGAGGAACCAGTTCATAGTTATGAGGCCAAAAGGAAAAACAGTGCAGATGAGCTATTTATAGAATATGAAGCAAAACAGTGTGATAAAGGGCAAATGAAAGCTTTCAACGAGAGGCTTTTCGTTCCCAGTCACATGGTCTTTACATGCAATTTCTTTTTTACTATACAATTTAGCAGGGAAATTAAATCACTTGACAGCAGCCTTTTTCTGGTTAGAAAAGAACTGTTCAGTGCTCCTTTACCATTTGTAATACACTCATTTGTGGCTGTTGCTGTTTGAGAGGGTTTGTTTGCAGAAGTTTCTGCAGGGCCAACACTTTCCTGGCAGGTGGAAGCAGAAATGGTGGCCAGAGGTTGCCCTGGGAAGATTTCAGTGTGGAGCATGGAAAACCACCCTGCTGCCGAGCACAACATGCAGAGTTCTTGATCATGAGCCCCAGATGTTTGGGAAAACGGGACAAGGATCCCCTTCCTCTGAAACTCTGACAGTTATAGGCAGTAGAAGCAAGCAAAGGTAAATCCAACCTTTCTAATTGCTTTTGTGTCCCATCACCCCCTGTATATAAATGTCCTTGTTGTATTCATGCCTTTTTGTTCTTAATGCAAAGAGCAAAGGACATTTCTGTCCTGGGAGTTTATCAACCACCTCATTCATTTTGAATATATTTCTTCCAGACCAGTTTGTTCAAATCAAGTATCTGTGCTCCATCTCTGGGGGCTGCCTTTAAGCAATTCTGATCTTGAAAAAAACCCCAGCTTGACCTGGGTGCCAGATTGTGACTTAGCCTAACACCGTATTCAACTCTTTCAGAAATACAGGAGTTGCCAATTTTTTGACAATTACTAAAATTAGATATTTTACTGCCTAAGTGTGATGACTCCAAGAAGGGGAATGGTGCATAGGAGAAATTGCATGAACTGTGTCCCAGAGGTCCAGGCTGATAAAAATAAATGGCTTCTCAGATAGATTTCTTTCTGTTATCTTTCATTTTCTTTGTGTCTGTGATAAAGTTTGAGGGAGGCTAAAGAAAGTGAATAGTTTATCTCTCAAATATAGAGGCTGATGCTGTCATTTCAGAATATTTTCACAGAGAAGGTGATTTATGGCAGCAGCCTCTTCTCCTTGGACATGAGCAGCACGTTTGCAGGTTTGCAGTGTGCTTGCTACCTGAGCTTCTCCCCACTCAGGCAATACCCAAACTGTCTTGTCTCATCTGTGCCAGATTCCTCCTTAGTCCTGGGAGCTCCTGTATTTGTGTAAAAGTATCAGTACTTCATTCTGCATTGTGACAGGTGAATGAGTGGATGAAATGCTGAGGCTTTAGCAGCAGTGGTGCTGTATGGGAGCTGAGTGCTGCAGCTGGGGAGCTGGGGAGCAAGGAAGGACCAATGAATGTGGTACATCTATCTGTAGTCAGTCAGTCCCTAAGACAATTTTACAGATTTGCTAATGGGAACAAGGCTTTTTAGTGAAGCTTCTCCAGGCCCTTACAAAGATGTGAATGTACTCCAGAACCCTGATGAATGATAAGCAGAAACACTGAAAGACAAATTTCCACTGCTGCTTCTCAGACACATGAACTCCTTCAGAAGTCAGGAGTTACTCTGAATTTAAAGAAATCAATGCTGGCTTCCTCCCAGGATGTAAACTCTTTTTAAGAGCTCTGTTTTATGTGTCTGTGTGTATGTGTGTATATACACATATATAATGTTGTTTTCAAATACCCAGTGGAAATTTAATGGAGTTGCAGGAACAGCAGAATGGAGGAGAACTAAGTCTATATCCAGCACATAACCCAAACAGTGCTGCTGAATTGATCCCCAAGAGGAAGGCAGGGCAGTAATGCAAAACTAGAGTTGAGAGGTTTGGGGCTGCTCAGTCCTGTTGAACAGCAAGAAAAATCCTCACCTTTTCTGCTCCTCTAGTGTTCTTGCTGGACACTAAAACCAGGCTAAAAATAAAACTAAGCAAAACTGGAAGAAAAAAAAAGATATTGGAAAGAGTGGAAGGAAAAAAAGTTATTTTCAGCAATGTATTCTGTGCAAGCTTTACTTTGCTGGGCAAGAAATAAAATGGCAATTTTGAGCCATGATGGTTCATTGTAGTTGTTCAGAAACGTGGTGCTCCTCTTTGTCTCTACACCTGCAACTTCCCGGTTAGACTGGCAGTGTCTCTGGGGGACACTGCCTTCCCACTCCACAGCTGCACAGGGGTGAGGCAGAGGAGTGAGGAGGTGCTGTCACACTGCTGTGTGAGCTGGAGAGTGTCCCCTCTCTGTCACACCCTGTGCAGAAGCAGTAGGGCTCAGGCAGTGCAGCTGCAAGGGGAGGTAACAGGAGTGTGGAGGGTGGGGCTTTGGAGCTGCCTGAGCCTGGCTTTGCTTCTCTCAGGTGTTTCTGGGTGCCTGATGAGGCCTCAGCTCATCTGTTCTTGTCTTCTGTGGCCTTGCTGATGTTTATTCACTTCTAGTCACTTGTGTGTGAAGCCAGCACAGGTCTGTCTTCCTAAGTTAGACTGTGACCAGAGCCACAGTCTGTAGATTTTAGACTGGAAACCAAGACAAACCTCATATGCAAGTTCCCTTACCAATGACCTGGAGCGAGGGTGAGTCCAGGAGAAGGGCCTTAAAGCTGTGGTGTTGGAGCACAGCTGGACACAAATCCTCCTCTCTGCACTGCTTGTCCCAGCCTGAGGCTCAGCCCCTGCAAGTGAGAAACAGGCTGATCCCATTCATTACTGTCACCTTCAAATACAAACCTGCTGGAAAAGAGAGCTCTTCTCAAAGCCATCCCATACTCTTTGTGCTAACAAACAAGACTGTGCTTGTAAGAGCATACCATGAAGTGGCAGAGTGTTCTTCTTATTTTTTTTTTTTTTAAGCTGATCAAGAGGGACAGGAAACACAGGAGAGTGGCTTAAGGGTATTCAGATCACCAGACTTTTTGATGAAGAGAACATGCAGCTGGCTGCATATGCTATTCCAGAAAAATAAACACCACTTGTAAATATCCAGCCCTCTTGCCATCTCGGAAGAATTTCTGCCAGTTGATGTAAGTAGCTGAGGAAGAGGTTGGAAAGCTGTCACCCTTGTGTGTTGGCAGGGTGAAACGAGCAGCCTGGAAAATCTGGGGCAGGCAAAGATAAGCAGAAGGGACTGTCCCACTCCTGGTTGTGCTGGATCAGGTGTTGTGAGCCTGGCATTCTGCTGAAGCACACACAAGAAGAGTATGCACTGCAGTTTACACTGAAGGCTCAAAGGGTGAACCTTACTGGGCACAAGAGTAACTTTTAAACAACTTTTAAAGAGTTGCTGAAATGGTCTCTTAAAGTATGGGACTACATCACATGTTCTTGTGTGCTTTCAGCTGTCTAAAGCTAGCTTTTATCCTGCCACTCCAGATGCAGGGAAGTCCTTTGGCACAGATGGGATCCTCTGGCATAGCTGAGGGGGCTGAGTACAGGCAGAGCAGGGGCTTCGCTGGAAGGGCACCCAGCCACAGATACTAAGCTGAGCTTTCAGCCCTAGGAACTGTGCACGGGCTGTGAAGTGAAGCAGCCCTTACTCAGAGAGACTTTTCTGGCACAAAGGCACCACATGGGAGATCTGAAGCAAGATCTCCCATGTTTTGAAGGAAGCACTGATTTGTAAAGTATCATGTAAAGTGATAGGTCTCCTTCCTGAAGAGTGGCTGAGGCTTCAGAACAAAATGTTGTGCCTTTTATATATTTCTCTTTTCTTTGCTGTTACAGTTTGCCTCTACACAGTTATGGAGACTACTGCAAGAAGTTTTAATTTTCGTGTAAGAATTCATCTCCTTCTGCCCCTCTTTCCTCATATGAAGTCAGTGAAGTGAAAGTTCAGGTAGTATGTGGGTGTGCTCACTCAATTTCAAGAGTTAAAGTTTCCAAAATATACAAGGATTGCTGGCTTTGGACTCAAGCCCACAGACACATGCAATTTTGATACAACATGTCTGATTCCCTGCATTGTTACCTCCTCTTTCAGCGTTTTACTTACACTGCAGTAAGATTGAATTAACTTTGTTATGAGTCATACATGAGCATACATGTAGGTCTGTATGTACAGAGAAGGGAAATACACTAGGATATTTAGAGTGCTTAGTATCTATATATTTGCATAACAAAATCCAGCCTATTTGTTTCCATTTTTACACAGACTTGTCTGATTACTTAATCCAAAGCCACATCCTCCATTTGATGGCTGCCAAAGCGAGCCACAGGCAAGAAGTGAGCTGAGTTGTTTGGTCAGTCCCCATGCAAGTTGTTCTTTCCTTTTTTTCTTCTCCTGCTCTGTGGTTTGCTTGCTCTTCTTTTTTTGCTTGGTTTTCTTTTTTTTCCCCTGATTTTTGGTTTGTTTTGGGGCTTTTTTGGTCATCATTTTACGTATGATCCTCTTGGTTTGGGATGTTCTTTACCTACGTGTTTTCATTACACCTAATCACATTGGGCTGTGATCCCAAATTTGGGTCTGTATGCTACTGGAATATAAATAATAACGTCTTGTTGCTTTGGTATGCAGTCAGGTTGAATCTGCAACTCTACTCTGCTTGTGGGCACTACCCACTGCAAGACTGCTTTCTAAATTTTTGCCTGAAAGTGATACTGTGGGTAGTACAAATGCCCCTGACACAGCAAAATAATGAACAGCTGCAGCAGAGCAAAAAATTCAGCTGTGCCAATGGTGAAAGCATTTTCTTGCAGGAGTGAAACTGTGCTGTAAGTATTTCTTGGTTTGTAAGAAATCTTGGGATGTGTAAATATAACTGATCCCATCTATGTTATCATTAAGGGAGTTTATTGGTGAGTCTGAGGTTAAAAAGCTCCTAAAGCTCAAAGGATAAGGGAGACAGGTGCTTTCCCAGAGCCTTGGAAGTTATGCTACAATCAGTATCTTCCTTCCCTTTGGGCTTAATAATATACTAAAGCTGGTATGTTATAGCTATGGTAACATTTATAATAAGAAAATATGCAAATACAGCAGCAACATAATTTTTCCAGACTGCTTAGCATTAAATGGTTGTGTACAGAATAGCCTTCAATCCTATCAGCATCTTTCTGTCAGAGGCAGCTCCTGTTATTTATGATAGCAATAACACTACTGATTATTATTGGACAAATTTCTCAGACATGAAAAAAAAATTGAGATATTTTACTTCCAAATCTTTCAGTACGGAACAAAAGGTTTGAGGTTTCAGAAGTTTAGTCCCTGAGGATAAACAAATAAAGTTGTAAAGAGCACACCTTGCTAATATGATTGTTCCTTATTAGCATAATAGTTTTCAAATAAACAACCTGCTAATGTCTCTAATAAGCAATTACTCTATGATGAAAACTGCAAATGGGGCCCACTGGTGGGTAACAGATAACAGTAAAATCTGTCAATAAAACAAATATTGTTCTGCCTGAACAGCTCTCTTCTTCACTCCAAGAGAAGAACAGAGCTGCCTGGGTATTTTTATAGGCTGATGGTTGACAGCCAGATATGTTACAACACTGCTCCTCTGATGCTTTGCTATGATGTTACGTGAAGTCTTTACTCTTTACAGTGTTAGTGTTACAACAAAATAAGGCAGAGATCTTTACTTATTTGGAGCTACCTACTCTTGAGTCCAATAAAACCACAGTAGGATGAATGCTTGCCCAGGAATAGGGATTTGACAGATTAATAGAGTTTGCTTTCTTTCATAAAAGGAAAATGATAATTAAAAATTTGGAGTCCATCCTATCTCTGAAACATGCAAATGAATGGAAGTAGCATCTCAGCTCTCTTTTCTTCTTGCTGTTCTAAATCATTTGCAGTGGTGAAAAGGTGTTAAATGCATGCAACGATCTCACTTTCCCAAACATTGAAAAGTGTGAAAAAAAAGTCATAGTTTTTCAAGCATGGTTGACAAACTATTTTCAAAACATTTGCGGTGTAATTGGCATACTTGCCTAGTTGCTCTGCCATTGATTACAAAGCTGTGTTGAGCTTGCTTTGGTCCTCGTACTTCTGCACTCATTTTTCCAAAATAATTTTGCATTTAGTTTTCAAGAAATAAGAGTATGGAATATGAGAAAATCACAAATCCCCATGCCTGGTCCTTTCCAAATTCTGTGGTGAGTATGAGAGTTTTATTTTATAGCTTTGTAGAAACAGGATCATTTGAAGGAAAATCTTGAGCAATTCTTATCTTTGTTCCATTCTGGACTGACATCATGGTACGAAAACGCAAGGAATGTACAGTAAAGCCTGGTGTGGGGAGAAGATCTTGACAGAAGGATGATTAATGGTGTCTGAAAGAGGAAAAACAGTTATGTAAGAAATACAGCCCATGAGGTTGAAACTGAAGAAACCATCACAGGTGCAGGCTGCAAACAGGCCCCAGAGGGAAGAATATTGGTCTTTTAAAGGTGGACTCTGTAAACAAACAGACGAGGCATAGGAAATATCCTTCCATATAAATTTTTATGGTACAAATAAGTACATGGAGCACATAAGCACTGTAAGTGTTTATAAACTCAAAGAACATCCATATTGCAGTAAAGCTGCACAAATAGTACCACAGTGTAAATTTATATAGCGTGAGGCAGATGTGTGGTCTGATGGCTTAGTTTGTTTTTTTGACTTTAGCAAATGACATGATTTCTGTGTCTCTGGTTTTGTTTTGTTCCATTTAGCTGCTCTCAGCTACATAATTGTTCTTTCAGCTTGTAAATATTATGGTCAACCTCCAGCAAAGTTTAGATGAGGCCAATCAAATGTAAACAAGTGTGTCTGCACCAATGATGTGAGTAAGCAAAGTCATCTCTTGTGATGTTTCCTCCCCCTTTTCTTACTCCCCTGAGACTGTAAGAGCTTTGTGGGGCCTGCTGTGGTACTGCACAGCCTGGGGTTCAGTTTTAACTGCTTGTCTGGGATTGTTTTTTCTTTTTTTTCCTTGCTATTTGGTGTTGAATTTATCCAGTGAAATGAGAATAATGGACCAAGATCACCTCTGGGGAGCATCTCACATCTGTCCTTGCTTCTGCCCCTGCCCTAGGGTGGCTGCCTGCAATCTCAGCACAAAGTTAATACAGGTGTGAGGTGCAGTCCAGGGGCCCAGAAGGGCTGAGAGTGAGCAGAGCCTTCTGAGGAGCTGCAGCCTGATGCAGGGCTGTGACACAGAGGGGTGGCAGTGCTGCTGGCAGAGCCTCTGTGCAGTTTCCCAGCAGGGCTCAGCCCCCGGGCTGCTGTGCCCTGCAGCAGGGGCTGCCAGCAGCACAGGGCTCTGGCAGAGCTGTTACTGTGCCAGGGCCCCAGGTGCTACAGTCACCAAACCCTCTGGGTGAAAGGCTTTGCATTAAAAGGGTGCACATGGACCAATTTTTGCCATTGAATGTGATCTTTAGGGTTTCACTGCACGTTGCTCTACTGTCACTGTGCAGCCCCAAACCTGCAGGACATACTGGCAACACACTGAATGCATCCCATGGGCTTTCTGCTGCAAACACAAGAAAGCAGATGGGTTTTCCCTGCATGCAACCTCCTCCCCTTGCCTTGGAGCCTCTTACTGTTGTGCACTGAACACAGGCCCTGCCTGCTCCCCTGCATCCAATCTTTACCTGTCTCCCACCCCAGTTTTGTGTCTCCAAGTGCCCAAATCCTGCTGTAGCTTTTTGCAGCTGTAGCAGTTCAACACTACTGGCAGCCTGACATTCCACACCTCATGCTCCCATAAGCAGTGAACTGTTGGGTCACAATTTTTGGTTAGATATGAATTAACCTTTAAGGAAAAAACCCACCAAAGTAATGACTGCAATGCTATTGATCTCCTGGGAATGGAGCCTGGGAGGTGTCTGACATTTTACATTGTTATCTATGGGAGAGGAAGGAACTGGGCTGTTTTTTCCCACAAGAAATGTATCTATTTTTGAGAGCAAAGTACTTTCTTTGCCATGGGACCCAAAACGGTTTTCATTCACTGACTCACAGTCTCTGGAGGCCTTTTCCCTGAGCTTAGGAGGCAAATGCTTAGCGGTTTGCAGATGGAAAAGTGACAGTCCAATTAGCTAAAACTGTTAATTTAAAGGTAAAGATGTTACCTGTTTACAGCTATCTTGGCTTTGAGAACCAAACAGTCTCCACCAGCCTCATTCCTCTGTTTTTACATACAGAGTTGCTGTAGGTTTAATCATAATAACTATTGGGTGAGAATCTGAAAGCAGTGTATCAACAGCATATGATTTATTCTGTGGTTCTTGTGCAGAAAGCCAGACTATGATTTCATGCTTTCCTGTTTCTCTTTTTGTCTTCTTATGGTATGAAAATTATTATTAGTTATTTGCTGTTACATTTTTCCAATAGCCTTTTTGCTTAATTATGGATGAATGCTTATTGATGAATCTTTCCTTCCCAAGAGACAATCTCTTCAAGACCCAGGCAGAAACGACAGGAAATGTATTTGGACAATGTTCACTTTGTATCTGTTCTTGTGGTGTATGGCAGAGCCAGTATGGGTCAGCTTGGCTGCTCCTGGCCTCAGACTGATCCACAGGATGCTTCCATGTGTGGTGCTATTTATTCTTTGAATGATGAGGAATGTCTGTAATAGCATTCATGGTCCAAACAGCTGAAAACTCTCTGCCGCATCTCTGCAGGGTCTGAGGGTGGATCCACATCTGCCTTGTCTGCATGGAAGGACAGGACTTGATGGTAAATGTACTCTGGGAGCTGCCAGTGTCCACACAGGCTGGAAGTTTTGGCAGGCATGGGACACTGGCAGTTGGGACCAGACATCTAAACACGCTTTTCTGTTTCATTCAGAGATTGCATAGGGACTGTTTAACCTTTAGACAAAGCCTTTCCAAATAAAATGCTTTACCAAAGGAACAAAATATCAAGGAAAGAGGTATAACAATATTTAGAATTCTTCCACATTGCAAAATCTGTGCGAGGAACTTCAGAAGAGTTACTACCAAATGTGCCCAGTAGCGTTTCTTAATATTTGTGGTTGTTCTTAAATGTATATACCTAATCAGCTCCTTAACCTGTGCTCCAAGCATAGTGAAGTGGAAAAAAATATTTTAAAAATTGCCCGAAGGGATGAAGTCTCTTGGTATTTATGGTAAATGCACTGCTTTGCTCTTGTTAGGAGCTTTCATTAGTTTGAATTGTCTGTCTTAATGCAGCTTGTAAATTACTGGCAGTAAAGGAGATTCCAAAATGGCATGTGTTACCATGGAATACATTTACTGTTAATATATAATAAAGAGGTAACACTCATATATCCTGAAGTCAAAAAGCAACTTCAGATTTCTTATTTAGAAGATGATATCTTAATTGAGTTCACCTGAGAGATCACTGGGTAATGTTCATGTGATGTTTTTGCTTAAGGTGTGTCTGTCAGGTGCAGTTGGTTGTTTTGAAAAACATAGCAAAGAATTTCAGTGCAGTGAAACCATTTTGCTGTCTGTTCACCACAGTTCATGTTTTCTGTTGGCTTTCTGGGGCTTGGTGTGACTGAGGCTGTGCCACAGTAGGGCAGAGAGTCCAAGAGCTTCCGTATCTCAAGGCACAGAGGCAGCAGAGCTACAGGACAACATGCTGGAGTGGGATCTGGCTGGGTTGTAACCTACCTTATCTAACAGCTGAGAGCTCCTTGTACTACGTTTTCGATGCTGGTGGGCAGGCTATGGACATACAATATGCTGAAAGTGTGGACAGGACTGGCAGTCAGTACCTTGTGTCTTTGGGGAAGGATTCCAGTCTGTAAAGGACCTGCTGCAGCTGATTTTGTGCTTTTTCCTCCTATTCTTTTGAATCAGCCTCATGTGCAGAATGTCTGCTCAAAATCCTTCTTACTGATGTTTCACGGTCTCTTATTTCCATTATTTGACAATTATTAAAAAGAGATCTTGGAACTGATGCAGCATTAAGAGCAGATCTTATAATAATCAGTAGTTTCAGCAGCTCTTTCTATTCTCCCTGCTTTTGTGGCTTATTATAAAAGTGTCAATCTCTCACTGCTATCTAACAAACAAACTTCTGCCCTGGATCCATTTCCTCTTGGGCAGTTTGCCAGGAATAACAAATTAAACTCCAGCTCTCAGTTTAAGAAGTTTCACTTCACTGAGTAGAGTTCAAGTACAGTCTATTATCCTGACTAAGTGATAGAGGAGTCCTTTGATGTTTGCTTCTTGAGTGGTTTATACAAGCCAGGGCTTCCTGTAGGAAAAAGAGCTGCAGCTGAAGGAAATACTTGATTGATCAGGTAACCTCTTCCTCTCACTCTTTCTTGAGAGTGTCTGAGTGCCCAATGACAGAATCATGCAGAGATACAAAGAGAGACCCAGTATAATCTCCACCAGAAGTCACACAGTTTGATGATGTTTCTCAATTTTTCAGGTGAGAGGGACCAATCCTGCTCCTTCCACCTTCCTGTTCCCCACTGCTTTCCCCACAGCAGCTGTGGTGGTCCACCATGGCTTGTTCAACCTACTTAATTTGTAAGACTTCACAAACAAAATTAAGTGTTAAGGGAACTGGGGAGAGAGGAATAACATTATGCAGGAACAGAAGTCCTCCATCTGCATCTGCCAGCCAGCAGATCAGCCTGGCTGTGTCACTGAGCCATGCACTCAGGGCTCCTCCACAGCCCTCTGCTCTTCAGCTAGGTCCCACTCTGAACTCTTTCTGGAAGATGCTGGTTTTCTCATTTGATCACCAGAGGCTGTGTTCATTTTATCACATAAAATGGCTCAGTGTTGTGTTTTTTCTCTCTAGAAGAAGCTACAGTGATGCTCTCCTCCCAGTAATTCTAGCCTGGAAGCTTGAGGGAAAAGCAGAAGTTGGCTAGAATATATTGAGGAAAAAGAAGGAGTGCACAGTGCAACCTGGTCAGAGCATAGGGATCAGCTAAGAACAAAAAGGAAAGGAAAGATCTACCAGTAAACCTTACATTGTCTGAGTTGTTTTAGATACCTACTTTTCTGTGGCCAGTGGTAATGAACTGCTGTGCTTCATTTCTGAATCTGAGTATTTAAAAACTCCCTTTGTTAGCTTGTCACTCACAGATAATCGGGGTATTTTTTCTGTGCCAATAAATGGTCACAAATACTTTGCTTCTCCCTGATTCTTTAGAAGCGTGGCCACAACATGTGGTGGGTGCAGCATTGATTTCCTGTCCACCTTGGAGCACCTGGGCACAGACGTGACTTGCAGAACTCTTGCCTCTAACCAAGGGGACAGCTGAACAGCTTGTGAGCAGCACTGCAGTGCCAGAAGCAGCTGTGCTAATAGTTCAGTATAACAGGGGAGGTCTTTCTCCCCTTCTTAGCTCCTGGCCTTGCAATTCTGCTACTTTCCTTGACTTGGGTGTGTTGGGTGCCTGTCAGATGACTACTGAGCTGATTCAACTCACTAACTCAAAAGAAGATCGTCTCCATGTAACATTGTCACTGTTGGCTGGAAGGAGAGCATGAGGAGATTTGGAGGCAAACAGCCTTTATTTTGCAATTATATGTTGCAATACCTGTGGATATTGCATGCTCCACAGTGTTGCAAGAGTCCCTTGAGCAGAACTCATTGAATTTGGTTTGTAAAAGCTTGTCTAAAGTATGGATATTGGAAGTTGTGAAATTACCTCTTATTCAGTGCATGCAAAGCAGTCCTATACTATTTTATTACAACTTATTTTGGATTGTGTGGAAGCAGCTTTTCCTTCAGCTATAACTTTCCTTTCAGCTATATCCATGCCTGAAACCCTTTTACTCTCAAACACCCATACTCTCCTGACCTCCTTTGTTATATAGAGAAGCACTTTATTAAGGTCCAATTACCTGTAGAAATGCACATGTTGGAGACCCCAGTGTTTCCTTGCTTTGGAGCCTGATGTAACAGGTAGTTTCAGAGTACCCTCTGGATGCCTGAATAAACCTGGGAGTTGTCTTTTTCCCACATGTTATTTGCTGTTGTTAGCCACTTTTCAAGATCTGGACTCCCATCCCAGAGAACTATGGAAACCTTTTTGCATGGAGCCCCAGGAGTTTGTCCCATGTAATGGACACTGATGTTTTCCAATCAGCAATGTTATTTTTAAGCTCTGCCATGTCACGTTATCTTATTGCTTCACAGACCCCGTGACTGCTTGTGCCTGCAGACAAATCTAGCACAGGCCGGGGGAGGGTAATTCTTCCTTTTTGGTCTGCCCCCTCCCCTCTTACATCCCAGAGGTCTATTTCTATCTGGGAGTGGAGGCTGGGAGGCCACTTGTCCATATGTAACAGTGCCTCTGTGAATCCAGGCAGCCTGGCTGCCTTCTCTGAATCTCTCCTGTAACCCATGGTGCTTCTTTTTCCCCCAGTGAGACTTCTGCCTCTAAACAGCTGTAAGTTTTCTTGGGAATCATTTCTAAAGTAGTTATAATTTTCCTGTTGTACACCCAAAATGTGTACACCTTTTCAAAGAAACCCAAATGTTTCTTTGAAACCCTCCTCTTCTTGTCTTCCCATAGAAATGCTGCTCATCAGCTAGTTCAGCATTTGTGCATTCCTTTTCTTGTCCTTGAGCTGAATGCTACTCCTTTCTCAGTCTGAGGATGGTCCCTCACTAAATGGAAGCATATTTTTCCTCTCAAGAGATTTGCTTTTATCCAAGTTGATTCTTGAAGGAAGACAAAAATACCAGAAAGAGAGATATGAGCTGAAGCAATTTGTTTGTCTGCCTGCAGGCTCACCCTTACATCAAAGTCCAGTGGAGTTGTATGGTCAGATTGTCAGGTGTATGTCCTAAGTGTGAGGAAATGAGTTTACAATAAGCTTTTAGAAAAGTTGAATTGGCCAAGTCTCAGTCACCTTTCTCTTGGTTCCACTCATTAAAAGACATGTTCTTTCTTTCTCATGAGCTCTCTTCTGGATGGAGCATTAGATGAGTTCTATTATGCTCATCCCATGCAGGTAGTATATCCTCTGGAAAAAGCAAGTGATAAAATTCTGCTGTCTTTGCCAAGATTCTCATTTTTGCATTCAATGAAGCACATTCCAAGGTGGGTGTAAAACAGAGATTCTCCGTTGTAGAAAACTTTATTTTTGGTGGTTTTTAATTTGGTTTTGAATTTCAATTTTTAGGATCATCAGCTTTGAAGTGGTAATCCAGGCTGGGTCCAGATTCTGACCTGCAGAAGCTTTGGAACAAGGTGTTTCAAATAAACAACATTTTCTTTGGATAAATTCTGATGATTTGAAAGGCCTAATACTCATACTGCTTGGGTCAATTGGATTTGTTGTGCAGAAGAACCAGACTCTGTCCTAGTTGTCCAAAACCCTCAGACTGTCCCTGGGTGTGCTCACGGAGACACAAGAGCAGGCACCTCAGCATCCCCTCCTGAAAGTCTCCCCTGTGCAGGGTGTGGTATCTCCCCTTGCAGCTGCAACGCTGGAACTGCAGCTTCTGTGACTGACTGACTGCAGCTCTGATGGTAAACATAAACCAGAAATACACTGACTATTTGCTCTGAGAGACAAAGCAGCCCTATGGCAATAGGACTCCTAACTGCCAGCATTTCTTGCCTGCCAATTTACTTCTGTAGTAACTGGGATAAGGCCTTAGGGGGAAAAAACCATGACAACAAACATGGCAAAATATGAAGCTCCTTTTCTTTAGTAGCAACTGCTCTCTTCCCAAAGCTGGCAGTGAGGGAGAAGACACGAAGAGAGCCTGAAGCTCCTTTTCACCCAGTATGTATCTTTGTGATTGATTTCTACCGCTAGCAAAGGACATGTAAGAAATTCCTGCCCCAACAGATTGTTCCTGTCGCAGGGTTTTGAGCTGGCATGTCACAGAGCCAGGACACACTGCCCCACAAGCAGCTGCACTTGTGTCCCTGGCATGGTGAGCTGCTGTGGAGTAGCCATGAACATAAAGCCACACTCACAGCATGCCTTGGGCAGCTAACAAAGCCCAAGGGAAGGGATCCTTCCCAACTGCTGGCCAAGCAGCACCACATGCGCTCTGTTGCTCTTGTTCATTGTTTTTGCAGGTGATTCAGTTGGAATGCTGAAACATTGGATGCTTCTCTTTATTGAGAGGAAAGAAGACTGTGACATAATCATTTGACTGAAAAATATGCAAGAAAGGACAGAGGGAAGAGAAGCAAAGCCTTGACATCTCTCCAGCAAGAATGGAAGAGGAAGGTGATGATAGGTCCTTTTTAGGAAAGCTTTGCTGGTTCCTTATGACTCACTCCCATTCAGCTGGAGAGGCCTCAACACAAGGAGGGCCTTGTGTTGTCTTTTGCCCAGCACAGGAATAGCCAAAGCATCTCCCACAGAAATTTTAGGAGTCACAAGCCCATGTTCATTGAGTTCAGCTTTGGGAACTTCAAGTTTGTTGTGTCAGAGGCTCAGTGTGCCTTTCTCTGTATGTGCTACTGGTAAAGGCATTCATTGCAAATTGGTTTTCAGGCTTTTTGGCTTTCACTTTTGTGGTAAAGCACACCTCCTAAAACTTTGGGGAAAGGATGGGGGAAAAGGAAAACTGCATGCAACTGACATTTTTATATTATTATTGAACTATTCTGATGAGAGAGAATTCTGGAAGTTTTTTAGTGATTTGAAACATTTCCATTTCTTTGGAAAAGTCTTTGCAGAAGTGGATTCTGGGATGTTGGCTGGCATTTCCCAGCAGCTGTCACCAGCTTTCCTACAGGTCTGCTACAAAGTGCATAGACTCTGGTGTGCTGTTAGACTGTGTGTTCCTGGATATTTTGTCTCTGTGTCAGTCCCCAGTCCTCATTTCAAATTTTAGAAGTCTGCACAATGATAAAGGCTTGAGCATCATACTGCGCAAGTGCAAATGGAAACTGCCTTTGCTTGACCCCCTAAGGCCCACCGTCTTTGCTAATAAAGATTCACTGTGTAACTCCCCATTAAAAGTGGCAGTTGGAGGCCAGGAAAAAATCAGTTATCCAGTGTTTGAAATATCTGTTTAGCTGCTGGGAGCCACCATTTGATCTTAAGCAGGATACTGAGATGTGTTCATTTTTAAGTGTCAGGTAGTTCAATGACTTCACTCAGCATTTGCATTTTATGGGGGTACATGTAACCTGAAGAACGAAAGGAAAGTTTGCTATTTCCTGTAAACATTTTTATATAAAAGTGTCACATGAAAGGCTGTTGGATGAAAAAATTACTGTATTGTGGAGTGCCTGGAAAAAATCACTTAGGCATTATTTTAATCCTTGGCAGTAACTATTCCAATGTATATTGTGTGTTTAAGAAACCTAGAACACTGTTCCTGAAATTACTTTCTTACGACTCTGGGTACAGAGCCAAGTGCAGGGAATCTGTGTTTGGGCAAGCAGATAGAGGCTGTCCCCTTTGGGACAGTCAGACCATGTAAGGATGCAGAAGGATTCTGACTGTTTTACCTGGAATTTAATTCAGACCGCATTGGCTTAGCAGTGGCATAAGCCTGTAACCAAAGCAAGTAATCCTAAAGGTCGACAGTCATTAAGTGATTTTCCTTACACCCCAACAGAAAACATTGATAATGAGTTCTCTCCCTTTGTCTTCTCAGGCTCTTTTGATTGGTTGAAAGGTGTTAAACATGCCACTCTTTTAGGGCTTTCATCTTTATGGCAACAGTGTTAAGTTGCTCTCCTTGCGTAATTACAGGATAAAAAAGAACAGGGAACGAAAGAACCTGGAAAAGCCTGAAGATACCCAAATGAGACAAGTGGAAAACACGTTTTGTGACCATGAGGTGTAAATCAAAGATCTTATATATTCAATAGGAAATTTTTGTTCTTTCAAGTGGCAAAAGTATTTTGGTGATTAATTTTATGTTTAATCTTGTATCCCACCACAGAAATCTAAGTTTAAAGAGTGATCTAGTGACTGACAACAGAAATAGATCAACAATTTCAAGCCTTGATACGTCTCCAGCAGCAAACAAGTGCCAGTAAGAAACAAAACCATCCCTTTAATAGAGAAACTGGTGGCAGAGGTCACCACCTACTTTGACAAGTCCTTTTCTCTTGTGTCATTTGTTGGTTTTGCTGTTATCTGTAGGAATGATCAAGGAGATTGATGTGTCATTGGAGAGCAGGAGAGAGGTCACACAGGAAACTTGTCTCCTGTACTGTCTTTAATTGAACTTCCCCTGCTGTTTCTCCAGGCTGGTGGCTTTTCCGCACAGATTTAGCTGCAAGCAGTGCCTTCAGAGAAGCCAGGTTAATGTGACAGCTTGGCCAGAGCAAAAGTCTTGAAAGATTGCAGGAAAACTGCAAACACTGATGGAGGAAGAATTTTTGGTAATGGTAAATGGCAAAGAGATGCAAATAGAGGAAGGCGACTGTAAAAGGTCAGGAAAATGCAAATGGAGGAGGACAGGACACAGTCTTTCAATGTTTAAAGGACCTTCTTTATATACATGTGGCAGTTCTGGACACATGAGCTGGTCTTATGCAGTCAGGTACTTTTCCCAGGAAACCTTTAAGCAATTTCAATGATTCATATTTACTTTTTGGTGCATAGGCAGCCTGTGAGTGATGGCATTGAGAAAATATGAAGTGGCTGACAAAATTGCTAAACAGCAAACTGTATTGTGTTCATCAGGACCTAACCTGTCCAGCTCTGGTTTTAAGTTAAGAATATTTACTTACCAGTTGCTATAGTGAAGACACACAGTTCTGAGGAGGAATCAGCCTCTTCCCTACCTGCTGGTGTCATTGTCCCTGAGGGAGAGAATACAGAGGCCCTTATTTCAAATATCCCTCTTCTGGCGCAGTCTTCTCCAAGAATTTTAAAGTCCCAGTCATTCTGTGCTCTTTGCTCTGCCTGAATGGAGGTTTCTCTAGGAAGTCTTTAGAGGCTGTTTGTCTGTTGTACCAGAGGAGCTGGGTAAAAAGCTCCTTCACTCCGTCTCTACTGCTCATCAGAAGTAGCCACCTGATATTTCGCAAATTGTGGTCGCTTTGGAGGCAGATCAGGTACAGGTTGTCCTCATAAATTTGCAGATAAAAGTGATGCTGGAAAAGGTGAACATGTTTAAGAGGTGAATTGGCCCCCAGGAGATACTTCCTCTATTGTACTTTCCTTAAATGCTGTAAATAAAATGCTATGGGACAGTCATTTAATATATGGGAAAGGTTATATGACTTGAAGTTTTATGCTCTTGAATTGAATTTAAAGACTTTTCTCTTTGCTCTCTGTGTATTTCCAGCATNTTTTTTTCCAGGCTTGCTTGCTTGCTTCCCTGGTGTGTCCCTGAGCCTTCAGGAGGGATAAGAAGCAGTACTTCTTCACACCTTTATTGATAGCCAAAAGCAGCAAACCAGAAGTGGTCTTAACTATGCTGAGCAAAATCATTCCTGTGTTTGATATTTAATTTTAGGTAACCAGGACAAGAAAAAGCTTGTCCGGGTAGAACTCATGTAGAAGATAAATATAAAATGGTACTGAAATCAGATAAATGGCTGGGTTGTCAGAAGCTAGAAAGTATACATATTTATTATATATACAATTTACATCATATGGGACAGTTAGGTGCTTTTTGAAAAGTAAGTTTTAAACTTGTTTAAACCTCACTAACTTGCTCAATGGAAGCTTGAGCCCTCATCTGGCCCCATGCCCTGCTGCAGTGTATCTTGCAGTACTTCCCTCTGAATTGCAGAGCTGCCCTTGTCAGTCCCTTGTCAGAGAAGGGAAAGGAGGAACCCTTAGTGCCAGCCATAGGAAAAACCACAGAGGTTTCAGGCCAGGTTATTTATTCTCCTGGTGTTGCATTTTGTGCTGTACCATTCAGGACAGAGCCAAAGTCATGGAGGCAGGTGGGTAAAAAGCAGTTCTATGCTTTTCCCTGTCACAGCAACCTTTCAGGGAATCCCTAAGAGCTGTTTTCATTCTTGCATTGGTTGAGTCAGAGCCATTTGATTCAAAACTGCTGCCCTGACATCTGAACCTTTCAGGCAGACTGTTCTGGCAGTACCTTCCTTATTTTTCTGTTGGAAAAGGAGGGGAAAAAATCATTGATATATAATTAATGGAGCTAGATAGAATCTGAAATCTGAATGACACATGTTATTGAATAATGAGATATAAATTCTTTGTTATAAATCACTTTAACATCACAATGGCATGGGAGGATTCAGAGGAGATGCTAACTTGTTTTGCTTGATCTTGTACACATAGAAATGCTCATGAAGTTGTTCTGTTAAAGACAAATCTTTACAGGCCAAACAGAATCATGGACCAAAATGGCAAAATGGAGCAGGTAGGAAAGGTGGAAGGAAAGGCAGAAGGAGATCAAGATCATACTTGGCACTTTTCAACCTGATGAGTCCCTGTCTAATTTTGTTTTAGAATCAGGACTGTAGAGTTCTAGACAGGTGAACTCTGTCTTACATCTACTTTTCTGAGGTACCCATCCACAAATGTGTTTCTGTCTGTGTTTCCGCTATTACTAATGTATAGCTTCTAATTGATTATGAAGCTATAATTAATTGTACTTTTAAACTAAAATGGAGCTTCAATGCTTTAAGATCTCCTAATTTTGAAAGTAATTAATTGCAGATTAAATTAGAAGCCACTTGTTAGGTTTAAGAAAACCAAATTCACATTTGAAAAAAACGGCTTTATGCTGTGTTACATAGAGAAAATGGTTATAATTATAATTTGAATTATCTTTTTATCAGTCCCAAAGTATAAAATATCTCTACTACATGAAACCTAGATAAGTTTTGGAGGCATATTATACAGTACTGTGGGATTCTGCAGAGACAGGTAGAGGTGTCAGACTGACACTAGACAGAAGCAAATGTAGGTTAGCTGAAATTCTAGGGCACCTCAGAGATGCTTTAAGAAAGTGTGATTCTACAGTG
Organism: Ploceus nigricollis; assembly: GCA_013399945.1. Taxonomy (NCBI): domain Eukaryota; kingdom Metazoa; phylum Chordata; class Aves; order Passeriformes; family Ploceidae; genus Ploceus; species Ploceus nigricollis. The sequence goes on along the minus strand of VXBC01001702.1, from coordinate 1,227,527 downwards.
TTTTTAAGAAGACGCGAGAGAAAAAAACAAACAAATATTTACCTGTTTTAATAATATAGTCTGCTAAGATTTTGACATCTGTTTTTAGTGGTAACTGAAAGCTGAGGGATTTGGGGAAATTGAGCTGTCTGTGTGGGTAGAATCAGAGGAATGTTCTTTAATGCCACATCCCAGGATGTGAGCTGACAAAGCTGCTTTCTATGTAAAATGCATAAGACACAAGCTTTTTTCTGCCATATGTAAAAGATAACTGAACCACTGGCAAATGTTCCAAAAGTTCAAAATTTGCTCCATTTAGGCTCCTTGCAATTCTGAAAACTATTGAAATTTTTCTTTGTTATCTCTGCACAAATTCCCTTGCCTGAATGCAGGCCTGCTCCATGCTCTCTTGCCTTGGCTCATTGCTGATCTGAATCAGCTCCACTCAAGCTCTCCTGTAGTGCTCGGAGGATCTCTGTCTGTCTGGCCTGGCAGGCTGCTGCCATGGATCAGGCACACTCAGAGACTGTCCTCAGGATTAGAAAGGTACAAAATCTGTTCATGCCTCTCCCCATGAGGAAGCCCATCAGCAAGCAAGATTTGGACACAACCCAGGTAAGCATTACTGAGTCTGCTGAGATACAGCTGCGTGTTCCACAAAACATCAGCAAAAGGATCCCCCCACACCTTTTGGAAAAGAAACGGCTGGGTGATTTTATGCTGATATATATCCAGGTGGACCTGGCTCTAGAAAATGTGATTTTGTTTATGCTGTTGAGAAAAGTCAGGTTCCAAGACAGCTTTATCAGTGTTTTCATCATTCTATGAGCATCACCCCTGGCACAATCTACCTACTCTTCTTAGATCTTGTTTTTACAGTTACATTGGAGACCAAGAGGTTGGAGCTTAACTCAACAAAGTAGGACACAGCACAATGCAGTGAGCTAGTGCCACAGAATATCCAAGTATCCCACATATCCTGGGGACAGATCAGTACCAAGCTGGTTGGAGAAGCCCTTGCATGCCTCAACTGGTGTAGTAGGTGTCAACTCACGCGAGAGGCCAAAAAAAAAGCAGCTACAATGTACAAGTTAACTTGCAGGAACCATTTCTAGAAGAGTCAAACAGTAAGAACTTTTAATAAAGTCTTGCTTTAATACCTGACAAATTAAAAATGCTCCTTCTTTTACATATGCTTTTTATATGTGTGTAGTTTCCAACTGAAATGTTTTTATATCTGATGCAACCTCTTAATGGGAACAGGTTTTCTTCTAAAACAAGACAAGGCGAAAATGTCTAAAATAGTGCCTTCATTAGTGTTTTGTCACTTAATTAGTGCTTCAAACATTGATCAGTAGATCCATATACTTCTTGCAATTGCAAATGGTGTGCCCACGCTAATACTGCAAATGTTTTGGGTAGTACAGATTAAGAAGCGTGTCACCAATGAAATGTACATTAGACAGTTGTTTTGTGTTGTGCTGTATTGTGTTGTGACATTAGGCTGCTGCAGTTTAATTCTGTTATCTGGTCAGCTGCAGTACTCTGATGGGACTGGGGAAGATAAGGTTACAGGAAGAGGCTGATATGAGAAAACCTCATGTGCTGCATTAGATTGAGTGGGTCAAATGCATGGCATTGTATATAGATAAAGAAGTCTGTTCTTGTTTGTTAGCAGCTTCTATTATGGAGCAGAGGAAAAGATAGTGCTGTTTCATCCCTATTTCAATCCAGTAGGAGTCCACTCCTCATGTAAGCTTTAGTGATTGTGACATGATGTCTTTGGGAAGAGTGACATAAGAGAGGAAATGACGTTTGGAGAGGAAAATGCCACTTGACCTCAGAGGCTTGTCCACCCTTAAGTTTTTCTTAACCCCCACTTTTCTGTTTTGTCACTAGATCCTTTAATCCATTCTCTCTCCATAAAAGTGCCAAGATGTCTCCAAGCCACTTAGACTGCAGTGTTTCCATGTTCTTAGTTGACAACTAATTCCATGAGTTCATTATTCTGACCCTGAGTGAAATAGTTTGAATTTCCGGTATACACAATTGTTTTAGGTTATGACTTCTGACTTTTGAACCCCTCACCAGAATGCACCATTTAAATCTCTTCATCAGCTCTGAGTGCTGTCACTGGGTCAACTCGGTGTCAATATTCCTCTAACCGCATTATGCTACTCAGAATGTTTTCCTGTGGCTTCTCTTGGAACAAGTTCAGCAAAATCTGCAAGCTTCTGTTCAGAAGGCATGATTCTTTCACTATTATTCATGTTCTCCAGGAGTCATGGGATTGTTTACAGCATATGGGACAGTTATGTGCTTTTTGAAAAGTAAACTGGAGTCAGTAACTAATAGTCCTTGCTGTGTATTTCATGCTCTCTGCAGCTGTGCTGGGCTGCATTCTGGTCTCATCTGCAGCAATACAGGCAGTAAGCAGCACAAGCAATTTTAGTACATGATCTGAGTGCAAAAAGAGGTACAGCTTCACAAAGCCGATCTGCTGACATTCCTCTGTGTAGTAAATATATTCTATATGCATTTTGTTTTCAGTTTAAAACATCTTCATTTTCAAAAATATAATTAAAAATTAGCAGATATTAAATACCCCATCACTGCACATGGAAAAAATAATCTGCTTTATCTTACTGTTTCTTTCACATATTTTGCTCTGCAGGAAGTAATATGATATTAAAGAGTAATTTTCCATCCAGTTGCTTCATCCATTTATTGTATTGATATTGTCAAGTGCTCCTGTAAAATAAACTAGCAGCCCAGACTCACTTAATTCAGCCAAATACTAATCTACCAATATATATCTTTAGTGAAGCCTGATTTGGTGGAAGGGAGTTCAATTGAGGGTGCAAAATGGACATACAGATGGATTCCCAGATGGAACTGTTTTGAAGTTTGTGTAAAAGCAGATAATAATCTCCTGAAATGCACTCTCAGCCAAAAAAGAGCAGAAAAAGACTTACACCACTGAAGTGGTATTTACTATTTTTTATTTCCTTCCTTAGCTTGCTATCAGCCATGGGAATTTACAAGCTTTCCAACAAGACTGAAGAAATCCAGGAAACCACAATGACAGATCCACTTGAAACAACCATTTCATGTGAGTGAGCTAAAGAAATACAAAATATTTTTTATCAGTGGCTATAGATGTCTATTGGAAACATCACTAATACTACAAAGTTCAGTGTAATTAAGGGTGTTTCTCATGCACAGCTGGCGGGGATTTGTTGGCATCAGTATTTTTTTTAAGTGAAGGCCACTGTAAGCAATACACTTCTCTCAGAAATGAAAGTAAGATTAAAAGTTTTGGGCACTTTCTTTAAATAAGTGATTTGTTTTTCTCTTTAAACACTAATTTGTAAACAAGAGATCTGCTAAGAAAATAAGACTTTGCTTCCACAGGGCATACGCCTTCCTTTTTCAACAATCCAGTATCCCATCTTTATATTGTAAATTTGCTGAAACTCAAGATGGTGACATTTCTACTACTTATTAATTCTATAGGAAGTGTTCAGAGCCTGGCTTTGAGAAACAGTGTGGTATTCACTTCTTCTCCATTTGACTCTGATACAAAATTCTGGGCAGAGAACCTGTCAGTGCCTTTATTTGTCCCACAAACTGTTACTGTGGATTGAGACAGAGAAAGCCGTTTGTCAGAGTGAATCTCAGATCCCAAGCTGAGCTTCCAAAGCAAGCAAAATAAAATAAATTGAGCACAATTTCTGTTTAAATCAGTAAGATACAAGCAGTGTGGAATCTCAAATGTAATACTGGCGGGAATAGGCAAGCTACTGTAGCTAGTGCGGTACTACTGTATATCTGAGCATGTGGGTTTGAGATTACTTTTGGAAAATACTCTGTCAGCTGTGCTATCGTTCCCCTTTTTTTTTGTCATGCTTTGCTGAGTCTTCTGCTTAGTCTACTTTAGGTCTCATGAGTGGGAAGTTTCCTTGACTGCTGTCTGCAGGTGATAACAGTATCACGCAAAGCTGACACAGTTATGCCCATCCCAAGTATGTTTTTTGGGGTAGAGCTTCATTTAGAACAAGGTTTTGGTGCATACGAAAGCATGTGGGTCCACACTCTCTGGCTTTTTCAAGAGGCTTTTTTGTTGGTTTCCACACCATGGTTTGTATATGCTCACCACCAAGAGCTATTAATTCAATAGGACTGAGATTGTTTTCCATAACACAGTACTCCATTGCTTTCTTGTTAAAAATGATCACGTGGGTTTTTTGTAGGTTACAAGCAGTCCTCAGAATTTTGTCATTTCATTAGAAGATGCCTACAATTATTAATTAACTTCAGGCTTAATTGGTTTATTAGCTTGTCTTGTAACTCTGTCTTCCCTTTAAATTTTCAGCTTTTTTCCCAGATGTTGCTCAGCAGAGTGCCATTTTGTACTTATTTCAATTTTGTGGATGCTTGGTGATAAATTTTGCTTGGTTTTGAATCTAGTTTAAATAACTATGCCTATGTAGAACCTAGTTTGCCCTATATCAAATTTTGTATTGGCACCAATGTAAACAGAGCTGAAATGGCTAGCAGGCCACAGGATAATAAATCAGAATGATTAGTCAGCCTCCTGGGACACAGATGAGTCAGCTCAGGTCAAGACACTTCTGGGAAAACTAGATAGCTGGTAAATGTATTACCAGCTGACTATCAAAGTCCCTGTGCCATACCAGGAAATATCCCTGTCTTGGGCAATTCTTCCTCTCCTGCAATGACAGAAGCAAACAGTTGTTAAGAACACTCTTCTTCTTTCTATTCCTTGCTACTTACTCTGGCCAAGTCAAACAAATTGTTTCTCCATATTTTTGGGCTAACAACACAGCTTTTTATTAGATGCAGTACTATTTGCAGTGTAACATGCAGCCTTTTTATCTTCTGGTAGACAAGAGGTAGAGTTACCTTGCGATCTTTTAAAATTTGTTTATTTAATCATCTTTTCCTCTTATATCAAATGGGGTCCAGACTGTGATTTCAGAATAATGCCAGGAATGTCCTCTTTTATTGAATCACATTCTGCTGTGATGTACAGAATTAAAGCCTGTGCTCCCACCTGAGTAAGGATTATATAGTTTGCTTCATAATGGGATGTGAAACTAACCTCCCATCTGTTCTCATCATTATCCCTTCCTTTTCATACTGGCGATTAAAGGGCACTTGAAATGCCCTGTTGGGGCTGAACACTGATGCCTCAAGGTAAAAATGTTTCTTAAACTCCTCTGGAAACACCCACAGCTCCTTTTTAATTTGACAGGCAGAGCTGATCAGCAGATCCACAAGGCCCTTTGCCTGTTTATATTGTTATAAGTAACAACTCTCCAAACAAAATATAACCTCTTTCTATCTTAGCCTTTTCCATATAATCTTATTTTAGATGTCTCTAGATATGCCACAAACAGGGAGGGCCTTGTCCATGACCTCACCAGGAATGAATTTACTAAGGAGTCTGTTAGTTACCTCTTCTCCTTCCCTTCCCTTTGGTTTTGCCTATTATCATTTCCCAGCAGAACCTGTCAGCCAGGACTTGTTGAATATCATAGGTGGATCCAAGTCTGCTCTAATCATTTACATCCATTTTTTATGCCCCTGAAGCTTTGGATAGTAACCTCATTCCAGCATGTTCTCTTTATCTCGTGTGTACCTGTGTGTCAGAGGTGTAGCACCATCCAGAGATTCGGGACAAATGGAGCTGATGGGAGTGGAACTGTCTGGAAATGTTCCAGTGATGCCAAGGTCTGCAAACACAGATCTGTTGAGGCTGAAATATTTGGAATTACATGCATTTTTGCTGAATTGCTGCAGCCTTGCTAGAGAATATAATCTTGCATCTGGCATATGGCTGCCTTGGGAACATGATCCCAATGCCTCTTGGAGTCTCAGATCTCAGGCTGACCGATAGTGGCCTGCCTTGCATCAGGAGACTGAGAACTCCACAGAGGAGCAGCCCACCCAGGCAATGTGTTCTGGAAGGGGTTCCTTGTGTTTGGTGCCCTTTTCAGCTTTGGAGACAAATATCTCAGAATCCAGATACTCAGCCTCATGTGTGACTAGATTCTTTGTCAGAGTCCTAAACACGGAACTGAACACATTTCTAACATTCCTACAGGGTGTTACCTTCTTTGTGTTTGCTTCTTCAGAGTGCACCAGGACAGACATTTATATAAAGAGTAATTGTGACCTGGAATTTTACCAGTGAATTTCAGAATTTGTGTTCTGTGAACCATATTAGTTGTAATGTTTGCTTTTAAATGAATGAAAGGCTTGTTTAACTTACCAACCCAATGTGAGTGCACCTATTGTCTCTTAGAGTGAAGAAGTTGCAGCTGAAGACACATATCTGATAATAATTTTGACTTTTTGCTGTTTGAGATGTAGGCCTATAAGGTCTTTCATGATACATCTGAGAATTTTGCAATGTGTGGACAATGGCAAACACTGGGAAAAAAAGGGTCAGATGAATTGGTTAGAGTCAATTTGTACATGCCAGTGATGTTCAGCTAATAAATAACTTAGTGCAAATAGATAAAATTATCTACAAAGAAATATATTTGTATATTTAGCCCCTCATTGCTGTTTTGGTCACTTACCTGCCTTGGCCAGAACCACACTTTCTAAACCTATGAAAACCTTGCATTTGTTTCAGAAGAGAAAGAAAGGTTTTATTACAAGAGAGTTTATTCACTCTGTTTATTTCACTTTGGTAGACATCATGAAGGATTTGATATTGCTGGATCAGATAAGTGTGATTCTTAGGTTTTTCTGACTAATCTTTTTGAAGCTCAATATTCAGAGAGCTTGGCAGTGGGTATTTAACAAACCTTAAGGTAAGAGAAATGTCCAGTGGCCTGTCCAAGGTTCTGTTTCCTAGGTTGGATGGGATTCTAAACCTTCAGACAGATAAATCATGTATATGGCTCCTGGCAGATTCAGATGTTAAACTGATCCTCTCCTGATGATAAAGCTCAGTTAAGTATCCCTTAAAGATTTTAAAATCTAGGCCTCAGTCCTACAGGATAAGTCACATCTATTCACTGGCTTCTGCTAAGGATTTTTTGGAAAAAAGGTGTGCTCGAGTGTGTAAGCAGGGCAGGACTAAAACCATAAGATTCCACCTTATTTTGGTTTCTGGGAAGCTTGTACCAGAGAGTATGGAAAACTGGTGTTACAGCCATACGGATACTGTTCTCAATGGCATAAAATCCCAGTGGTCTACAGAAATTGAACATGACTGGTACTTTTGTGTGACTGAACAGACCTAGTTATCACCTACCATTACTGGATTTTTTCCTATTGCTGTGGTTGTGAATGGGACTTAAAAAATCCAGGCAATAATGTCAGTGCCACAGAGTATATGCCTGAAATGGAAATGCTCTCTTGGTCCTGTGGATTTTAATTTGTAACCTGGATCTTAACTCTATTAAAAATCCAGGTAGAAGTATCCTTCTGGCTTCACACATCTCTTTTGGACTTATTTCTTGCAAAGAGAACTGCTCTATTAGAAGTCCCTTCCACAGAGAACTCTTTGTAGGATTAGGACTGTAAGCAGGCTGTGACAGAAATGCCAGCTGTGACACAGGATTGTGTGTCAGTGCTGTGGGAAGATGGCAGAAGAGCCTAGTTCCTGTGCAGCACTTCTCATTCACAGATTCTTTGAGTGTCATTTTACAGTTATATCCCAAGGTCACTCAGCAGAAAAGTGACACAGCTGGAAATGAAGTGCAGGTGTCCTGAGCCCTAGATCACTACTCCATCCATCCTGCCTCCAAAGAAACAATGTTTGCAAAGAGCTGTACAAAATGCCCAATTTGCCTTGTGTTTCACCCTGGCAAAGGAATGTTAGGTCAGCAGTATTTATTTTATTATTTGATCTCACTAATTTTTACTTTTTAAAGAGCTCTCTCTGTAATGGAGCTTCTTGCAAACTCAAAACATGTTGTGGGTAGAGCTTGGAAAATTTCTTGCAAGTGATTGATGCTTGTAAAATGGTGATTCCCAAACTTTACCTGTGGAGCCTGGAAAATGGTAGTGGGAGGAAGTGTTCTCCTGACAGCATGTCAGCCGTGGTCCCACGTGCTGTTCTGATCCCACAGACGACTGGATTTGAGAGTACAGCATGGCTGGTCCAGTCTCTGCCCTGTGTTGGATTTCACCCCTCTGCTCTGAAGGGAATGGGTTTAGAGGCACGAACTCACTGTCTGTTTCTTGGTCTGGAGCTGAACATGTTGCCGGACTTAAAAACCCCACCAACCATTGCTACAAATCTATTAAACATTTCCAGTTAACCATACAGCCTCCTGCTTCAGCAGCTGAGCATGTAAATTCCTGTGACCAAATAACTGCACAGTTAACTGCTTTCACATGTGCTCCCAACGTGCCCATCTCAAAAGGTGAAATCCTAGCCTGGCTTTGCCCCATGGGCAGCTGGACGGTGACCAGGACACGGCTCTTTGGGAGGCTGGATGGGGCACCCTGCAGCCTTACAACTGCCTGTGCATGGGCAGAGGGGGTGCGGGCAAAGGCAGCCTGGTGACAGCGGCACCTCTGGCTGTCCCTCATCCTCCTCTCCCTCCACCCTGTAAGAACCAGTGGCTGCTGTGGGAGGCTTTCCCAGGATCTGATCCTGATGGAGCTGGGCAGTAGGGGTCATGGTGGCTCCCCTGGCGTGGCCCGGTGTGTTCTGGGGTGCTCCCCCCCCCACAGCCCCACCACACCTGTGTGAGAGGAAACCGCTTTTATTTTTCTACTCCGAGGCTGCGGGCAGGTTTTGTTCCAAGCGGAACAATGCTCTGAGGGGCGAGGAGTTTCCCCCGGCTGCCCCTGCCCGGGCTGGCACTCGGGGGCTGTGAGGAGCCGGCCGCGCTCGGCACAGAAGGGCCGCGTCCCCCCGGGCCGGGACCCCGCGGCTGCGGCGGCGCAGGCGGAGCGTGTTTGCCTCGGCCGCCGCCGCCAGCGGGCCCTTGGCCGCCGGCCAGGTCCTGATGTTTCCTCTCGCCCTTGTTCGCAGAGGCATTCAGGAAAACAATCGGGAGCGATGAGGGCTTTCCCGTTCCGGCAGCGCCGGCCAGCGCAGCCCGGCCCGAGGACCGGCCGCCAGCCACCTCCGCGCTGGGGCTGGGGGACGGGCGGTGTTCAGTGATTACTTTGAGATAAAAAAGTCCTGGTGCGATGGGTATAAAGTCTGTGCCTGAAGCAGGCCGCAGGCTGCCCAAGATGTCAGGTATGCCGAGGAAATCCTATGGAACACAAACTAAGAAGGACAGAAATGCTCAAATTACCTGCCGTTTGCATTACCTGGGGCACGGCAGCAATAAACGCGAACACAAGGAAACTTGGCAAGTCCCTCCTTGTACAGATACAACCACACCAATTGTAATGGAGCCAGCCAGGTGCTGGAAATGCCCCTTCACAGCTCTGGGACTGCCTGAGACCTTTCAGGATTCTGATTTCCCTTGCAGATCTGAGCCTGCGGGCCGAACTAGGCACAAACATGTTCCTGATGCCAGGGTAATTCCGTGTGAGCAGGACAGACTCCAGAGTTCACCAGCCCTCGCTAATGGCACTGAGGGAGAGGTGCCCACCTTGAGTCACTACAGCCCAGAAAAGCTGGGCAGCTGAGAAAGAAGCAGCTGCCAGGGCTAGTATATAATAGTAAAAACAAAGTCAGAAACTTGGCTGCAGAGTGTTTGCTGGCCTCTAGCTAGTTCCCCACACCACAACTTGTACCTGCTCTCCTGCTCTCAGGAAAGAGCTGCTTGTTGGGTGAAGCCTTGCATGTGCAGATGAGGCACTTCCAATACTGCAACTTGAGTTCATAAGTTTTGGGGTCAAATTTAAAGGCATTTCCTTGTTCAGGAGGCAGGAATGCTAAAACTAATGTTGAATCTTTAAGTGATGTGTCTCATCAGAAGCCTGTACACAAATGACCATTGTTACTAGAATAAGCTTTTTCTTTTCAAGTAATGATCCCCTGACATCTAACTACAGGAACCTGTTTTGGAACAACTGTAGCCTTAAGGGCAGGTGCACTGGTTATACAGGAGTGCATCCATTTTTCCACTGTAGATGTGAAAGCCTTTGACATATTACAGCCTAAACAAATTTTTATTTTAACGACATTTGAAAAACACCTGATTGTTTTTAAATGAGTTTCTTTCTAAAATAGTCTCAAGAGCACAAGGTGCAATTTTCAGCTGCATTCTTCTTCCGCATCAGAAGGGAGTTGCAGGTAGAAGCTACCTTCAGCTAAAAAATTGCACAGTTCTTGTTGCTGTTCAGCTGGAGAGGGATGCACTGCATGTTTCTCTTCAGGGCTGAACAGTTGTATCTCACATCCAGCAGTACCAACAGGGAGTTTTAAAAAGCAGTCTACCCTGAGTGTCATATCTTTTGATGCTTGAAGAAACACTAGGAACTCTGTCTCAGTTCCAGTGAGTTTGTAACACTCCTTTATCTCTGTGAAGTCCTACATTTTTCTAGAAATTGTGGCAGCCCATGAAATGGACTTCATTTTGGAATTATAAACTCTGAATTCAAATTTTATCACTTCTTGGAGTTTAACAGAGCACTAGGTTTGTGATTTTATTCACAAAGCTATGGATCATTGCAAATTGCTTCCTACTATTTGACAGCTTCCTTTTTAGAAATTTCAACACTCCAGCTATCTGCCTTCAGCAGTGTATGATTCTAATCACTGATATGATTCCATAATCCTTTAATTCAGCAAACATTCCAGATTATCAAAATATGCGATTAGTATTTTGGGAGAGCACAGTGCAGAAAAATTTTCCTGTTGTCAGGCTTTGGGCTTTGTAGCTGAAATGTACACATTGTTAACCAGGGGTAATTTCTTAGATGGAGTTTATAAATATGTGTAACTATTTTGGGTTGTAGAGATGACATTCCCTTCAATGAATGTAAGACATAAAGCTGCAGAGTTTAAAGCCAAATTGAGCAGGAAGAAAGAAAATTACTTCCATATATCTTCTGTATGTCATTAAATGGAAAATGAGATAATTCTCCCATACATCTGAAAACTAAATAAAAAGGTCTATTCTCCTCAGTTTCCATGGATAACTTCAGCTAATTTTTGTGGCAGTTATGCACATTGATGGGAGAAAAGATGCCTCAAGTAGGATGATACGGTATACATATATTACTAAATAAAATACTCATTTTACTTAGGATAATCCCTCTTTGTTCCAGATATATGTAGGCATTCTTCTTAAAGCAAGTGTTTCAGTTGTCAGGATGACTTGATACATTTGTTCTTTGATGTCAAATTCAGTTGCATCACTGTGGAATGGTTGCTACAGAAACCCCAGCCCAGTTTTTAAATGTATTGAGTTCACTCCTTATTACTTAGAAAAGCTGGATTTTATTTCTTTCCTGTAAAAAAGTTCATAATAAAATGGGTGAAGCCTCTAAAACTGAAGCAATAAGCTTGGAAAAAGTACCAGATAGTAAGATCAGAGACAATAAGGAAAAAAAACAATTTAGAGTCCCACAAACAAAATCTAGCTCTTGATAAAATGCTCCCCGTTGTAATTGAAACCAGAGCTAAATTAGATCAATACCAAAATATTAAAGTGTGCCAAACCTGTTTTCTGTAGGCTTTGCTATAATTGGATTCTGATGCAAGAGATAGCTTAAGTAGGCAAAGTCTGTTGACTCAAGACCATGATTATCCATAGAAAAAGAGCTTCCTACTAAGGTACATTTATCCATTGTTTCTTGAAGAATTAATACATTTCTATCCCACTCTTCCATGCTGCTGCATTTGAAGTCTGGATCTTGCCTACAGTAAATCTCTGTCTTGCTTAACAAGAAACTATTTCACTGTATGAGCGAGGCATATTGACAACAGATTTAACCCAGACAACTCAGCTTTATTCAATCAGAAGAATGCTGGCCTGGTTTCAGATTTCTGGGATACAGGCACAAATGGACATGCCCCAAGTAGAATCCATTTGTTTTCCCATGAATGCACCTAGTAGGAGGTCAAATAAAAATAAATATTTTGGCTCTTCCAAGCAAGATAGATTCTGGAGTATTTGTGATTCAGACTGCAAATGTGATTACAACAGGCAGAGGTAGCATCTGAAATATGTTCTGCTGAGAGTAAAACCAGCATTGTTTTCTCTCTCTCTCTCTCTGTTTTAAGCTGTGGTTATACCTTCTCTTCACTAATCAGGTTTATGAGAATAACAACATATATCTTTATGTTGCTCAGCTCTTTGTAGAAGCTCTGGAGTTAAGGAAAAATAGCCATTTTTGTAGTCTTTTAGGATTTTTTTTAAAGTCGGTATAACTTAAGCAAAGGAGTAGTTTATTGACTTCCCCTGTGATAGTAAGAATAAATCAATTTAGATCCAGTGTACTAGGGGCCTCAGATTCTCTGTGGAGTTCCACCAAACAATGGAATAAATTGTGCAAGGGCAATTTGTCCCTAATGTTTTTGGCTATTTGATTTTGTTGAGGTTTTGCCGGTATTATTTAGAAATTCACTGTAATTTATACTGCTGTGTAAAAAAACCCTGCATATTTGCCTGCAGGGGAGTGAGTACTCTCTGAAACAGTCCTTTGAACATAATAAAAGTGAAATCCCCAGGTAATAAAAAAAATCCCTGGCTTTTATGAATAATGCATTTATGGAACAGGGGGGAGAGGAAGTGCCTTTTAGATTTATTCCCCCTCTCTGCTCCCCACTCAACCTGTTGGCAGAAATAAAGTCTAGGTTGGGAGTGGGTTCCTACATTGTGAATGTGCTCGCAGGCACTTTTTAAAGTCCTGGCCTAAATGCTGCAACACAAACAGACACTAAATACTGGTAATTCTGATTTATTTGTTTGTTTGTTTTAAAAGTCTGTGGGTGTCTTCCCCTGTGTATTGACCATCTGGCTGTGGGTTAGGCTGTTTGGGATATGCCTGGCATGCTGAAAAGCAGCACAAAATTGCAAAGTGATTGGAAGCCCATTGAGGATGGTTTGTTTGGGGTCCTCAGTGAGCTTTGACAGAGAGCAGGTGTTGTGATGATAAATTCAGAATGGGGTTGAGGATTTTTCTCTTCAGCTGGTAAGTGTGTGGGAAATGCTGGAGGCACGCTGTAAAAATAAATGATTCTTTTTCAGGAGATACTGAAAGGGAAACAATTTTGTGTCACAATCTCAGTGGGAAAGCTGTTGGAGGATTTTAATGGATTTCACCCCATAGCAGTGGTTTGGGTTCAGCATAGGAGGGTCCAAACTCAGAGCTGAATTATGGCTGTTGAGCCTAAGTGAGACTTAAAAACAGAGTTTTAGTAGGGTTCCCATGAACAAGTGTACCAGCCATGAACATTGCCACAATACCTATTGTTGTATCTTTGGTTTTTGAAATTAAGCTGGCATTTTCCAAAGAGAGGATATTGGAGGAAATTTTCATAAGGTGTGAGCGGTGTACACCAGGCAGTAGAGAATCAGTTCTCTCTGGTTTCTGAGAGTTTCAGTGGATGTGATGCTCTTACAGCCTGTTAAACTTTGAATAATCTTTTCAGGAATAAAATATATTTTCTGTGACTGTGATTGTGCCAAATCATTTTAACTTGCCAAAAAGCTGCTTTGGAAGGACTTGAGGAAACCACAGCTGGGAATTGTGTCACAGATATAAAATGAGATTTATTTACTCTTCTACATCCAACACTGAAATAATAAGGAAGTCAGGAACAGATGAAAGAAACACTTGCTTTTTAGAGATTTTTTTAAAAATTTGATTTACTTTTTATAGAGTTTCTGTAGCAAATCTGCATTTTCAACAGGGACTTAATGCTCTTCTCACTGAGGTCATTGGCCAAATGAATACTAGGAATGAGTCTGTTTTGGGGGTAGGGAGTAGAGTGCATGTGCTTCATGCCTCAGCAGCATCTTGAGGATTTCAAAGCACCACGCTCAGTGTGCAGAGCCTGTTCCCAGGCCCATGTTCACTCATGCTCTTCTCTGCATGCTTGCTTTGCTTGTGGACCCTGCTTATCTTACTGCTCAACATGAGAATTCAAGTGGTGCCCAGGGACTGACTTATACTTCCACAAATAAAGCATTTTATCAGTATGATTTTTAAATGCTATAAAATGCTTCTGCATTTTGTGGGTTGCAGGGATCCTTGCTTGTGCTAGGAACATTTGTGGACTGCTTCTATTTCAACATTTTCTCTTGGACAGTGTGTAGGAACTGTAGCCATATAGAAAACTTGCAGGTTTTGCCTGGACATATATGTACAAATATAGACTGACCCCTGCAGATCTGTCTCCATGAATCCTAATTTTTTCAGCGTAAATTAAAGAGACCTGCCGATGATAATTCTTCTGAAGTCTTTACTTTTTGGTGTTACTTGTATTTGCATAACTGACCAAGTTACAGAGTGAGGGGTAAAGGCTCTCTTCTGCTTTTCCTTATCTAATTTACTGAGAGATGCATTAGCAAGACATCTGTCTTCTACCCTGGTGCAGACAGGAACTTTCATGTATCAGAGATGATAAAGACTATTGTAATAATGGGAATCTGAAAATACAATGCAGCTGAGTACATGTGTGTTTATGTGCAACTTACTTTATTGTATTTGAGCTTCTGAAAATATTAGGCCAGTAAATTTTGTGTTCTGTTGATATGAATTATTTATTAAAATGATCTTGCTTTGCATCAAATGAAACATGTTAGCATGCAATGATTTTTTCCCCTCAAATGAATACCCATTAAAAATAGCACTTAATTGTTTCTGAGTAACTGTTTTAATCATTGGACAGGTATCTACTTTATAAGCAGCAACTGGCAGGGGAGTAAAGAATGAGGCAGAGCAGAGACAAGCAGAAACTGCTTATTGTTGCAGGTTCCACACCACTGGCAGAGGAGTAGCGAGAGCAGTTTTCTACTGGAATGTAGAGGGTGCAGTAGCAGGGTAAAGAAGCTGGGATTTGAGGAAAGATATTTTAAACAATGAAAACATTTTTAAGGACTCCTTAAGAAGCAGTAGAATTCTTGAAGCATATAGCATGGAGTCCTTAGTAGGGTCAAGCCCTTAGGATTGTATAGTTTGAAATACTGAGACTTGGATTTGAAGAACATACTTCTTACCAAAAAGGCCTGTTTGTATTCTACAGGTATTAAAAACACCTAAACTTGCCAAATTTGAGAGAAAGGAGCCAAAATTAAGCAGAGGAAGATTGGCATGATTGAAATGAAATTATTTAGTTCACCTTGTATCTTTAAAACCCATTCAAATGTTTATGGTAGGATTTGTGTCAGCAAATGTATAAACCCTGAGGCAAAACGTGCTGTAAGTGCTGTGTAAGATGCACTTCCCACCATTTCATTTAAGTTCCATCTGCTTCTGCTTGGGGTGATTTTGTACTGTTTTATGGACAGCTATTCCAACAGTTCTGAATGAGCTTTTTGGGGATGTAGGTGGTGTTATCAACATTTTTATTGAACATTTTTAAGAAAAAAAAAATTCACTGACAGGATAGCACCTTTTTCATGTTACTGTGCTGCAGGCTCACATGTTTTCAAGGCTCACCTGTCCAGTCCATCTTCCTGGAATGGATGCATCTTTACTCCAGTTCAGTTGATCCTCTCACATGGGAAAGGTGTGTATGTAACCTCAACTTTAGAAAAGCAAATAAATCTATGGTTTTAATTCATACTGCATGTACAGCACCTTTAGGCACTGCAGGATTTGGGACTCTCACCGAGCATTTCCACTGAGTGTAATTAGTTCAACTTCTTGCTTTTGCACAACTCTGAGTGTGACTGAGAGCTTCAGTATTATTGGGAGGTGGATGAAGTACTTACTATCAAAGTTGCTTTTTCAACCAAATATCAGTTCTTAGAATATTTACTGTTTTTTTAAGCACCTGATCCTCATGGACGGTCTTGATTTAGCTTTGGAAAACAGAACTTTAGAAAACTAGAGACTAAATTATGATGATGCTCTTCTGGGAAAAAGGGCCAGTTTTACTGCAGAAAGGTTTACTGCAAGGCCAGGTTTGTTGTTTGCAATCCCTGCCTTATGCCCACTGAAATTGTAACAAAATGCTTTTGTATTTTTTTTGAGAGAAATGAAGGTTAAAGGAGTCCTGAACTATTTTATTGCTGCTTTGGCAATCTCAGCAGACCCCATTTAACACCTTGCTGTTTAGCACATGCTTGCAGTGGAGGTGTTTAGCTCTTTTTTAAACCACATAGTAGATTCTCTTGTTGTGATTTTATAAATTGGTTTTTCAATACAGTTCTGAACTTCATTATATTAATGACTTTACAAGATGACAAAGAGAGCAGTCCTCCAAACTGAGGCTTTAGGTGTAAAATACTAACAAATTTCTTGACCTAACACATCTCCTGACAGAGTAATACTCCATGTTCCTGTTCCTTGTAGTACTGAGTGAAAAGATCTCAGATAAATAACTTGTCTGCTGTTGTCATATTTTAAATTAACTCCTTCTTAGTATAATCAGCTGCATCTCCTCCTGTAGTTTTGAAGCCTTGTATCATTGGCTTCTGTGACTTAAAATTCCCTTGGAAAATGCTTGTTCCTGTGATGGTGTTTTCTTTCCTCCCTCCCACTGAGCGGATCTGTGAATAGTCCAATGAATTGGCCTTTTTCTTGGGTCGGTGATAGGAATCAGTTGCTTTCACTTGCTCTTCATTTGTGTTTCTCTTCTCTGAATCCTTCAACCAAGTGCAATTACAGCATTTTAGTCTTTTCTACTGGAATATCTCCTGAAAAAGAAGAGACTTCTAGTTCTGTAGTACCGGCTGTTGCTGTCCTAGGAAATGTTGGAAAAGCGACTGAGACTCGGATACTGAAGTAGAGTTTCTACTAGGTTTGTATAACTTCTGTGAATAAATTCAGAGGCAAAGTTGATTTTATTGTGCAGTGATATTGATATTTGTGGAAGAGACATTATTGTTTTGAAATACTATGCAAAAAATCTCTTTCATACATGCAAAAAGTGTGAAAAAGAAAACCAAATCCCATTGTATCTAAGACTAAATACTAGTTAGTTTTTAGGTTTTGGAATAAAACAAATTTTGTTGCTAAGAAAGCATGCCAAAAACATCAAAACTACTAACTTCCACTCTTTATTTCATGTATCTGCGTTATGAATCAGTGTTACTTGGCAATTTTTAGAATAAAACGTTTGCATCTACACTAGCAATTTGACATGATGCTTCAGCTGAGTATGTCTTAAAAGGTGAACTAATAAAGTGGTTTTAAATGGAAATTGAAATTATGTCTTAATATATTATAGTGATTATCTCTAATACTTGAGTCAGTTAAATAAATATTTGCTTAGGGAAATAGGTACAGGATGGAAGGAAATTCTAAACAGTTTTAGAAATACCTGTCTGCCTTGCAACATATTCAGAAGGGGTTTGGGTAGTTTCTTATCCCATAGAAGATTTAGCCTTACTCAGAGGCCCAAAACAGGTCAGTGTCCCAAAAGATAACATTGTCCAGGAACAAGCAACAGTCCTTATGATGATATGAAGATAAACTGTCTTGGAGAGTGAAAAAACTGGCAGAAAATGGTGATTTCTAAGCTCAAGAAGCCTGACTATTGTAGAGTTACTTGCAAAGGAAATGCTGTCGTTTAAAAACAAAGAAATCCCAATGGAGCTTAATTTGACATTTTGTAAATCAGCTGTATAACTGTATTTATGTTATGTATTTATTCAAGTATAGAAACTGTGGA
The DNA here is from genome assembly GCA_013399945.1 of Ploceus nigricollis. Taxonomy (NCBI): domain Eukaryota; kingdom Metazoa; phylum Chordata; class Aves; order Passeriformes; family Ploceidae; genus Ploceus; species Ploceus nigricollis. The sequence goes on along the minus strand of VXBC01001702.1, from coordinate 1,209,802 downwards.
ATGCTCTGATATGTTGTTATTTTGTTAGGGTGAGAGATCATGGCTAGCAGTTTTCAGGGGTTTTCCTCTATGGCCATAGAGTCTGTTTGCTTAAAGGGTAGGAAAATGTACACAATACACTGCATCTTCAAAAAACACCTAATCAAACTTGTTCTTAAGGGTCTTTCCCAGCCTAAATGGTTCTATGATTCTGTGATTCATTACCAAAACAGAAACCACACACTGCTCTTCCTGAGGCCCTTCTGTGCTATTATCTGTGGAGGTGCCATGCTCAGTTTGCAGTAGCAGCTTTTGCCAAGGTCTGTGTTGGTGTGAAGTTCCCAGTGGCCAGAGGTGCTTTCCACCCCGCTTGTGCTGGCACACAGCTGCTATGAGACTGCAGCGAGGTAGCCAGAAAAACAGTGAAAGGTCACAAAGGGTGGGATGTGTCAGTTCTGAAACTGCAGCTTGCAGCACAAATTCATGGAGGAAGTATGCCAGAGGTGTGGAGGCCTTTGCCCTGGGGGGGATGCTGTTCCTCACATCTGTAGTGCTGACATCAGGAGCTTTTCTCACTGTTCTCAAGCTGCAACAACATTGTGCCTTTTCACTGGAAACTGTGCCAAAGTGTTGGTGATTTTTTTGGCTTTTTTTTTGCAAAACTTAAGTGATTTGCATCATTTTAACAGAAGTAAAATCTGGGTTATAAATGGCTACTATGACCTGAGGAGGCATCTTGACTGAGAGGACCATTAGGGCAGAATCACAGTTAGCAGAGGCTCTCTCTCTCTACTATCCTAAATCTGACCTGATTTGCCTCTTTGGCTTTTGGGGAAAGTGAGCCTGAAAGCTTGTCTGTGATATGACAGCCCACTGAGAGGTTAGACAGTGTCCCAGGTGAACAAAGTTGTGCCCAGGTTAACACAGAGCTGTTTTATATAGAAATGTGATGTCTTCCTTCATATGGTAGCAAAAGTCAAAAGGTACATAGTCTGCAAGGTGAATTCCTCTGTCTGGTGTACTTAGAGAGACAGGGAAACCCAGAGCTTGGGTACTCTGGAATACAACAGGAGCAATGCTGTGTTCCAGGGAGGAGGGAGACTTCTGGATGGAGGGGCAGGGAGAGACAGAAGCTGGGGTGGAGGTTAAGGAAGGTGCAGATTGATAAGCAAGGGATTCTAGAAGTATCCAGTGTGGGAGGGCTTAGGAGAGGCATATAAATGGATGGAGAAAGAAATCACAATAGAATGAGGAAGAGGTGCATGCACAATGGTTTGTGTTGATTACAACTTCAGCACATATTTTCAATGTTTCAGCTTTGTTTCTCTGAATTAAAAACCGTTTGTGGTCTGATTGCTGGCCTGTTCCGCAAATTTTTCTTGCAAGCAAGGGAGAAATTACAGATGTGATTGCAGAATGCTATGGAACTATTTGAGCTTCCTAAGTGCTAGCTTACTCAAGTCCTGGAAGCAATCTTTTCACAGGAGTTTGAAGATCAGTCCAGTTCAATTTATTTAGCAGGCAGGTCGTTAGTATTTTGCAGCCTGTGTGTAAGGCTTCGTGCTGGTGCAGACAGCCAACCAAACTGGGTGGTTGGATTTAACTGCTTAACAGTCATGGCTTTGCAGAAGTGTCTTGAGTGGAGTATCTTGTGCAGAGCCAGATTCTATGCAAGGGAACGAGACCTGCTTTGGCAGTAAGACTGAAGAAGTTGAGAAACAGAGGAGTAAGATTTCCAAAAATATCTATGGAGTTGAACTGATTTCAAGGAATCTTCTTGGCCAACATTAATATATTATGGCAGCCCTAAGCAGGGACATCTTCATTCTGGGTTTTGGTACAATGTCTAGCATCAAAAGCTTTGTATTGCATTGAGCCTTCGGCATCAGTTTAAGAAAATCATGATGATTTGTAGCTTAATATTCAGGCATGACTTTCAAGACTACCAGATGCTGCTTATTGAATAACTGTGGTAGGTGGTTGATACATTCTCTGTTTGGGCAGCAGGAGAAGGTGAAATACTCCCTTCCCCTGCTACCTCTGAGAAGGCTCAAGTGCAGAAAGAATCCTTGGGAAACTCTGCAGTGGCAGTAGGGAATTACGAACCTGGAGAAAATGAAGTCATGCTGGGGAATACTTGTGCTGTCATCATCCGTGGTTCCCTGGCACGCCTGGTGCAGGTCAGCATCCTGGCCAGCCCTCCTCTGCCCTGCCCCCACCTGCCAGGGCTCTTCTGGCCAGGCTGGGAAGGAGGCCCTGATCCCAGCAAGGGGCTGGGATGCCCTGTGCTGTCTGGCACAGGTGTGTGAGTGTGTGGAATATGGTGGGAAGGTGGGGGTGGAAGGTGCTCATCTTGGTATTCCCCCTCCCTTGTGTTCGAGAGTGTAGGGCCTGTTAATTCTTACACCTGATAAAACTCTGCAGGGATAAGATCAGCTGATTGTAGTTGCAAACATGTGGAATTTACAGTAAGTACTGAGCTTACTTAACCAAGCAGGAAACGACTGGCTCATAAGGGTGCACAGTACACTGGTTATAGGAGAGCTGGAAAATCCTGGTTGTGGAAAACCTGCATAATTCTAAATAAATAGTGAGACTGGTGAATTCCTGTGCTCCTGCAGAACCTAGGCTCTATAGAAAATTTGTACCTGAGGTTTCTCATTTACTTCTGCATCTGATTGACCTATCTGATCTTGCTTTCTCTCCTCCCATTGTGCAGCTGTTAATGTGGCTCCCAGCTCCCAAAAGAGTGCACAAAGGGCACTTCTCTTTTTGTACACTCAGCTTTCTGGACACATGCTTTACAACACGAACACCTGTGTATATTGGGGTGCTGTCTTCCCTCTCCTGCAAGCACAGATGTCATGCTCAGAAAGTGCACTTGCTGACTTTGTGCTGCAGAACAGCATGGAACAAAATGAAGGCAGCTTTTGAGAAGCTTGCTTGAGAAGCAAGAGTATCTCCCTGCAGCTCTGACGTGCCTTGGAAGTCAATGGAGTTGCTCACTGTATTGCTGAGGGCCCACTGTGCCCAACTTGATGAAATCAGTGGCAGTTTTTTGCTGACCTTACCAGACTGGATGTCTTTGTTGCTCCTATCCCTCACTTTGGTCTCCCTGTAACTGAGGGGAGATAGCCAAGGTCCCTGTCTGTGATGTCATGTGAGTGCCCATTGCAGCTACTGTTTATGCCAACATTGTGCCCACCCATCAGAATTCTGTGAAACAGATAACACAAAATTGCTCCCACATTTCCAGAACATGTGGAAGTGCAAAGTAAGGCCCTGCTCTTCAGAGGATGTCTCTTGTCTCCATGTTAGAAATAGGAGGTGTTTATTTTTCAGACCTCTGCTTTTCTGGCAAAGTTGGTTAAAATTGGCCAATGCCTTCAGAAGTTACTGGAGGAGAGGGAATTTATAATCAGACACAGACAAGCTGGCTTTATGTGACTGTGTGAGCCTCATTTTTTAAGAAACCATGGTAGAATATGTGGATAAAGTTGCAGTAATATTAAGGTTAGAGTTCATGCTGGCCTGTATTTCTCTCTCAATTTTTCTAGCATGACGGTGTTAGTCAGCCTGAGCTTTTGGAAACTTTTTATTCCATAAGCTGAAAGTTTTTGAACTTAGATTCTCTATCTTCCCTCATTTTTCCTTGCTGAGTTTAATCATTAGGTGGGAAAGTGACCTCTTTAAAAATAGAGGAGCCAGTGTAGAAATGTTGCTGGCTAGATTTATTTGTTGTCTTTTGTAAAAAACTTAATGTTGGCAGAACATTTTGATTCATTATGGTGCTAAACCAGCATTAAAGCCTTCTGGCTAGATAGATTCCCTTGTGGCCTGCCAGGAGTCCCAATCACCATGATGATCTTACTTGAGAAAGAAAACATGCTCTACATCTGGGAGCAGGACTGTGTCCTGTTAAGCACGGTCAGGGAGAGTGTTAACTGTGTTCTCTCAATCTTATTTCACTTAAACCCAGTCTGTTGAATTATAAGGTGGCTATAAGATCTATAAAAACTTAAGCATAAGAGAGAGACATGGAAGTATTTCAAGGTGGAGCATTGCCTGAGATCGATGGATTTTCTTTGCAAGGCTGGAAAAGGCAGAACTGGCCACATAGGAATCAACTCCCAGCTTTTTGCTTGCCACAGCATATCAGATAAGTATAGAAGGGATGAATGGAGAGGTACCTATCTGATCATGATTTTCTCATCAGGTTCAGGGTGTGTGGGAAAAGGCAATCCTGTTGTGTGAAGTGTAACCTTTAGCAGCCTATTGAATAAGGGGATGATAGCAGATGTGGCAGGAGACATTCAGGCTTATTTGCTCCTACAAATGAAACAGCTCTAGCAGGGAAAAAAAAGCCTTAAGAGAATTAGCTAAAACAAATGTGTCAGACAAAATTGTGCTTTGAATGCATTATAAGCGCTTACTCTCTTGCAGTGAGAAAAGACAGTCAGGTGTTGATAGCATGTAGGAGGCAAGAGCTGTTATTAGTGAGTGGGAAGAAACACATTGAGTGTGGTGTGGGAGTAGGGCAGATGGGAATGAATCTAGAGGCTCTTTTGGAATCACTCATTCTGAATCATCTTACTCTCAAAGCCTCCAGTGCAGAACGCCGTCATCCTCCAAGGTCCCACAGCACCACTGCTGAGTGTGGAGTTGAGAGTGATGTTGAGTCAGCTCTGTGTGCAGTTGTAGTAGGAGATGTTCAGTGAGGAGTTTAGGTTACTATTTCAGCCAAGTAGATTGTGACTACAAATACAGAGGTGGGATGCGTATTCATTTACTCAAGCCCTCTGTGAGATGAAAAACTGGTGGTATATTGTTATTGAGGTAGTTTGGTGTGTCTGTGCAGAGCCATTAATGAAACAATTTCCATGCTCATTCACTTGTGAATGCAAGGGCTCTGTTGCCAAGAGCCTGGCTCTGCAGGATACTTGGTGGGAACCATAAGAGCATGTCCAAATGGCCTAAGAGGAGCCTGAAAATGTCTAACGAGAGAGCTCTTCCTTGGACTTGACATCCGTGCTATGTGCTGACAGGAGACATATGGTGATGGTGTTAGAAATCTGGTCCTGGCCCTGCAGACCACGGTGTTGCCTACACAGTGTTTTGAGAGGCACTGCAAGCTGTCTGTCCAGGCTCCCAACAGCCACAAAACGAAGGAGGCAACAACAGATGGACTCAGTCGAGCAAGTTTGGTACTGGAGGTGTGGACATCCCCACAGTGACACAAACGGGAGCTTGCCACAGTCTGGAAGTGAGTGCCCTGTGAAAAGTGGCAGAGCTGTGAGACAAAGGTTTGTGCCTCCAACCATTTGGTGACAATTTCATGGTTCAGCAGCTTGGAAAAAGCAGGAGCAGTAGGACTTCCCCAGGACTCTCTAACCTCAGGCCTGTGCTGGGTGTTTGTACATCTGGCGGTCTGTCACTGAGGCACAGAGTCCTGTGATGTGAGACCTCTTGGACTGCTGCTCTGGCAGTACCTTTTACCAGCTGCCACCTTAACATGCCACCCCACAACAGGAAAGCTGAAGAAGGAAACTTATTTAGACACAGGTCTGTAGAGCAAGTGTATGACTTTCACCAATTACTCTGTGCTTTGTATGCTCAGCTGTGTCTTAAGACATGCCTTGCAATGTGGAGGAAACAGTAAAAGCTGTGAGGGTGGGTTTCCTTTCTCTTTTCCTGGCCTCTTAAGGAAGAGCACGAAGAGTTGCTGGGTTAGTGCCTGACTTCTGTCTCTGCATTGGAGCTGCACTGGGCCAGCTAGAGTCTCCCTTTGGATATTGAAGATAGGCACATTCTTGGAGAATAGAAAATACCAGCAGAAGCAGATTGATAGAGAGCTTAACACAATCAACCCTGTTCTCTGGGATTGTCACAAATCCATTAACTTATTCCCTAGTGGGTTTTAATTCTGAACTTTTTGCTTATATTTGAAAAAAAAAAAAGAATACATAATTTTACCAGACTGTTGCTTGCAACATGCATGCAACTTCCTGTTTGTTGTCTTTATTTGTTGTTGAATGTGCTTGTAGCTGTATTTTTACTTGCCCTGCTTTTGTCTGCTAATCTAGTTTACTCCCAAAGGACAAAAGAAGATTTATTTTACAAATTTACACTTGAACTTCCTAGCACTAAGTGGTGGTTTTGCTCTCAGGTTTCAGGAGTGGTGATGAAAGGTATTTCCCACAACACTTGTGAAATTTAAATGAAAATGAGTCCCTACATTAAAGTTTTATTATACTTCAAATGTATTATTACAATAATTGGATACTCTTTCTGAGGTTTATTATGGTAGGATTGTGTGGTATTTCTTGACCTTTGTCATTAATTTTGCCTCAGATTCACACATTTATTTAATGCTTATCTGTGTACACGGATGGGTAGCTAACTAGCTAAATATGAATATATTTATAGTTCGTTTTGGGACAATCGTTGGCCTTGTCTGAATAGTCATGAAAAAAATAAAAAGAAAGATAACAGGAAAATATATTTTCAATTCCAAACTATCATGTGGGTGAAAACTGGGGACAGGAGACAGGAGGCAGAAAGGAAGGAAGGAAGGAATCAGTGAATAGTCATAACAGAGAGGTGAAAACACACATATTAAAAAACCAGTAAAAGCTGTAGATTCCTTCTGTGTTTTTCTGAGGCCTTGAAACAATTTAAAATATGAAAAACTAGACTAACTGAGAATATTGTATTGATTGGCCCCAATTTCCTTTCTTTCTTTGTTTTCAATGCAGCCTCTCTCATTATAGCCTCTTAAAATAAATAAATAAAAACTCTTTCTATAAATATCTGAAAGAGTCATTCTTATATAATAGCCCTTTCTTGCAGCAAAATTTATCATTATAACAATACTGTAGTAGTTTTGTTAGCAGAATCACAGCCAATCAAAGCTATTACAATAATGGAACATTTCATGGTTTGGAAAATTAAATGTGTAACCATGGAACTGAAATGTCTCTTAAATCATATTTGGAGATGTTTTTTTCACCAAGTGATTTGCACATTATCTCATTCCATCTGAATTTTATTTTCATCAATATTTCACCATTGACTTTTTTCCTTTTTTGTTTCTGCAGTAATTTTGCAATAGAACTTCCCATCTGCTTTCACTTTTTGCAAGCTTGATCATATTTGCTCAGGAAGCAAATCTAAACCTTCTTTTATCACAAGGCATAATTTAACCGCTGACTAATGGTCAAGCTGTAAATTGTGCTGTAAATAACCAGCATGCTCAGTTTCAGGAGTGAGTAATATTGTTCTCAAAATCAGTAGCTTTATTCCTTTCCATACATAAGAAAGTGGCTGATGCAGTCATTGTTCCAAGACCTGAAATCAGCTCAGGGCACATGAATCCTCAGAAATTTGACCTGTTGGAGAATCATGGGAGCCAGGCACTTTTGAGTAACTAAGGTAGAAATCTGCAGGTGTTTGTTCTCTATACATACACCAAATGTTTCCTGAGGTATTTGTATGCACCTGGAGCCATTTTTGGAACTGAACTAACATGCAGTCAGTTGCCTCTTTCCTAGGAACAGTGTCTGTCTTCTGTGCACAGGAACTTCATAAGGTTTGTTAATAGAACTCCCTGGACAACTGGAAGGAAACATAAAATAGAAATTAAAAAACACTGAGAAAGTAAAAATAAGCAGAGAAGATAAAAACATATCTGTGGCATGGCCATGGACTACATTTTAACTTGTACAGCTCAGATGGAACATCTTTCCACTGGAGAACAGAGAATTAGTATAATCAGTGCCTGCAAAGCATTCACATGAATATATGGGTTTGAGCAAAATGTTGAATGAGGAAATGAAGTAAAACCTCGTCTTGGTTTTCTTTTTCAGTCATGAGAAAATGTTTTCTTCAGCTTTATAATTTTTGTTTACATGGATTTGAATGAATTTTTTGTGGATAAGGGAATATATGAATATAATTTGCATTTTAGTTACATCTCAAAATGAAGTGACAAAATTTAAACAAAACTGTTAGTGATATTAAAATTTGTGGATTTTTCTCGATCTATAGATTACCCAGGACAATGGCAGTGGCTTGGGTGTGATTTGGGTACAGACACACTCAAGGTAGTTCCTCCTGGAAGGTGCAGAGACACTAGACAGGGTTGGTGTGCGGGTTTTTTTGTGAAAGTGATCCAGCTACATCAGAAGAGCAGGTGGGTTTATTAATTTGGGTGCAGGATGATGCTCTCTGGGCTGGTGCATGCATAGGTAGACTCACTGTCCAGGGTCACTGTCAGCCTGGGATTCCCTCCCCTTTGGTGCAGGGACTGCAGTGCTATTCCAGGGCACTGGCCTAGTGACAGGGTTGTTGGCTGCTCTTGAGATGTGATCTCTCTGATCAGAAATGCCATCTTGTACCCAAGAAAATGTTCCAGACAAACTTAGTGTGTATATTGCTGCCAAAAGCTTTGGTTTAAAGTAATTGACATTTTCTTTTGAAAAACAACCTAGGAAATGACCGACAAGCTCTGGTTTCACACCCTCTGATCTGACCTGCTTAATAAAATCAGGGTTCCAGTAGTTCTTGCTGCTGGGCTTTTAAAAATCTTTTAAGCTGCCTTCTGCTTTTGTCTACATTTCTCTCTTACTCAACTCATCTGCAGCTATTTTCCTCTCCTTAGGGAGAACCCTGATCCTGTTTCAGTCTCTTTCACAAAGGCTGCCTGCTGGTTTGCTTGCTTTTCCCTATGCCCTTTTTTCCCCAGTAGTGGCCATAACTAAAATGTAATGGGAAAAGAATCATCCCAACCTATCTGCAAACTCAAATCAGGATTATGCTGATATTTGGCAAAGGTTCAGATCATGTTTTCATTTGAGATCTGGATATGAGTCCTAAATCCTGCATCCTCTGTCTGGTTGGTTCTTGCAGTACTGTACTCACAAGCAGTTAAGCAGTTCTAGCAAGCAAGCCATTCATTAATCTGATTCATCATAGGCTAAGATTTTGCACCTTGTGATTCCTACTACATTTTTTTTTTTTTTTTGAGGGGTTAACTTATCTTGGTTTTAAACTTAATAAAAATTAGTAACTTTTCCCCTGGTTGTCACAGCATCCTATTCCCACAAATAACCAGAATGTATTCTAGACTTTGGTGTTTGTAGCTGCCAAAGGTAATTTCTTTATACGGTATTTCATGTTGAAAAGGAATAACACCACATGACTGGGAAGGGAAGTACAGGGGTAATTCTGGATGTGTTGTGCTTCAGTGAACAAAAGCATTTGCAAATCTCCTTGCTGTGATATAGTAGATTGCAGGAACGCTTTACACATATCTTTCTCAATGTGCCCATAAGTTACACAGGGTAAAAAAACCTCCTCTAACTAAAACTGGCAAGTGTTCAGAAACCACAACTATTCAGCGTATTGCCTGGCCATTTTTAAAATGTATTTTGCACTTTTGGTAGATGTTGTAATGCATTCAGCACAGTGTGAAGTCTTGGCATAGATGCTGGATTCTAAAATAAGATGAGCTCTGCCTTTAAAAAAGAAATGTTTGCCTGTAAAATACCTTTGCTATTAAGGGTTTTTGGGAAGGGGGATAGGAAATGATTATGATGCTGTTACCACTAAAAAAACAGATTTATTGTGAATTTTGATAAAGAATCAAAGCAATGCACAAAGCCCTTCTCAGTGAACACTGGGTGGGCAGAATTTTATCGTCTCTTTATGTTAGTCTCCTTCCCCAAAAACCTCTTAACAGTCAAATGTGCTCTTGTATTGTGCATGTGAAGGTGGCATGTGATTTGGTGGAGTGGGCAGAGGTCTGTCCCACAACACGCTGTATCTGAGATTGTTTCCTCCTCTGCAAATTGCACATCAGCAGCTCTGTTCATGGGGACTGGTTTAGCCACTGGCTGGGAGCAGCCTTCAGAAACGCTGATGGGTTGGCTGAGTCTGTCAGACTCCTTTCAGTGAGCACAGATCTAGATAAAGGTGCAGACCATGAGAAGCTATGGCCTTCAGCAGGGCTGCAGCCTTGGAGTGGTGTAGGAATGTGGGCAGTGTGGTTGTTTTGTGGGTGGCAGAAAACACACTGAGAGGTGCAGTGCAGTGTGCTGGGCTCCTGTCCTTACTGTCTGCACAGAATATAAAGGCTATGCAGATGCTAAACTTCTGTTAAAGGTGGGAAGGTTTTTGGAGTAGAAAGGAAAGAGGGGGATTAAGTATGCCCATGCAAAACCTGTAATGAGCTCCATATAGGTGAAAGTCCTGCTGTGGCAGTGTGAAGAAAATATTTGAATACAACTGAAGAGGACTGAGCAATTTGCAATACAGATGGAAACTTTCCAACTTGTGTCAAGCTGGAGATCTATTGCTCCCTCCCAGGTTCTCCTGTGATGTGCTTTTTACTTTAGGTTTAGTTGTTTTTGAAATTTCCTGTGGAAGATCCCCATCCTCTCTAGAGGAATGAACAGTGGAACAGGGTTCTTATGAAAGCCCTGGGGTGGCTGCCCTCCAGGCTTTGCCAATGCTGCAGTGCAGGAGGAACTGGTGGGCATTTTATAGCTGTGATGTGTGGTGCTGGTTCCTGCTGCTACACACTGCAGTGACTGTTACAGGACTTTTTCTCCCAAGGAAAAGTGTATGCTAGCCCTGCTCTGCTTTAGATGTAAAATATAGTGTTCATGAAGTATTCCCATGAGAAAGAGAAAGAATCTGGAGAGTAGCTGTGGCCTCTTCTGCAAGAGAGACCAGTTGCACCAAGTAACTTGGCCTCAGCCACTTTACGGTGCTGAGAAAAATGTGGTTAATGAAATCAGTGTTACAATGAGGGCAGAGGTGTCTTTACTCTCGTACTGTCAGCACTGACTCTGAAATTCTCTTCTAGGCTTAAAGTAGCATCTCTGTTATGTGCCATGAAAACAAAACAAAATGAGAAAATACAATCAATGACATAAAATACTGTAGCCCTTTCTACCTTTTCCTTTATTTTTCTCCATATTTTGGTTTCTTTCTAAGTGAGGTTGGAGCTGATTGGTGTAAGAAATCTTTCTCCTCCTGACAGCTGATCACATTTGTACTTTGACCAGAGTGCTTCTGGTGGTCCTGAAGGGTCTCAGGAGCCAGCAGGGCTCCCTGCAGCAGGCACTGGCTCTGGCTGGCTCTGCCTGGGGAGCAGGTGTGTCACCCTGCGGTGCCATGGGATGTAGTGGCTGCTGTTCCTGCCCGCTCTGCGCAGAGCCATGTTCTGTGTGCCCCTGCCAAGGGCAGGCCTTGTTGCTGTGCTCCAGGGTGGTCTCCTCATTAACGTGGTTTCACCCTGTTACCCGTGTTGTTCGCTTCCATAGATGATCCCTCACGTGTGCTCCATCATGATTACGAGCGCAGGGCTGGCTCTGGGAGCCCGGGAGCTTTGCAGAGCACCTTTCTCACTGCAGCCAAGCTGTGGTGAGAGGGGGGTGTCCCCCGGCGCCGAGCCCCTTTTGCTGCTGTCAGCCCTGCAGTGTGCTGCCGCTTCTGCAGCTGCGCCGTGGAGCAGAATAAACCTAAATTGGTTTGTTTATGAGGGCTCCAGGGAGCCGTTTTGCAGCCCTGGAAGCTCGTCTCGTGTGTTTCCCTTGCAAGTGCCGTCCCTGTCTCACAGGGTATGCCTCTGAAGTGCTTCCAGCTGCTGGCTGCACCTCTGAAGTGTCCTGCTGGGAACCTGCAGCCCATCCCTGGGCGGCACGGCAGGCAGCAGCCTGCTGCTTCGGGAGCTCAGCGTATTGTCCTCCCTTGGCACAGCCCGTCTGGCTCTGCCGCGGCTCGGTGTCCGCGCCTGGAGGCAGGACTGGCTCTGGAGATGTAGCCGGGTAGCGGCTGCCTGCAGCATGCAGGGATGGCAGCCCTTCCGAGGGGATGGGTTGTGGCCCTTGGATGTGCTAAGCGCTGCAGTGCGGGTGGAGTGCCCTGCCGCAGAGCCGTGCCATAGAGTGCCATTTGCCCCCGCTGCCATCCCCGCCCGAGGGCGAGGGAGAGCGAACACGAGCCCCTGGCCCGGCTGGGAGCTGCTGCCCGGGCTGCCAGAGCTCCAGGCACTCCCCTGGGCACTGCGCTGAGGCTGGCCCCTGCCCAGGTGTGGTGGGGAGGGGAAGAGGGCTCCATCTGGCCTCCTCTTTGTCTTGTGCACCTCTGGGAAAGGAAAGCATGATTTAGCTTCAAAGCATTAAACAAAAAACCCCTGAAAGGCTATCCCTCCAGAATTGTCTGACCCTTTATGGCTTAATATAAGCATGCCTGAGGATTGATGAGGAAAGGATGTTGCTTGTGTTGGTAATTACAAGTTTGCTCCTTTCAGTGGTTTTTTATTCTGATTGTTCCATTTCAGCATTTAGCCTTTGTCATAGGTGTGTGCAAATGCATTCTGCTGTGTCAGGAGCTTTACTTAGCTATTCATGTGCTCATACCCTTGGTAAGATACTTATTCTTTCAGGCAGATCAAAGACATATGTTTGGTCGTTTGGAATAGGTAAGCAGGAAGAAAGAAATCTCTTAAGAGTGATGACATGGTATAACTGCTAAGTAACAAATACAGTTACATACATATATGTGCACATCCCTCTAATCATTACTGTTGCCCATGACACAGAAATACATTGCACTTGAAATCTTTTAGTTAATTGCAGTGTCTGTCAGTCAGCCGGTCTTACCAATGATGTTTTTTTTTCTATTTCAGTGATCATCTCTCTTCTATTCACGAGATGAGCTTCTGCCAGCAGAGAGAGAAAATGTAAGTTTTGGTTTAAGAAGCAATGTTTAGACCTGGGTGACGAAACTAAAATGCAGAAATCTTCCCTCTCCACACACATCTAAAGGCAAAAGAGCTAACAGATGATTACTGGGATTCATTTAAAACTCCATGTTTCAGTCACAATATAAGCACATGATGTAGTCAGTGTTGAATAGGAAATGTGGTGAGATGCAGGTGCTCTGTTTATTTGTAGATTGCAATGTGTGGATAGATAAATAAGTTTCAGCTTAGGAACAGACATTTTTGCATACTGGAGTGTTTAGAATTCAGACAGCCATGGCACTCAGACAGCAGTGGGTCTGCAGGAGCAGGCCTGTGATGTGTGGAACAGATAACATTCAGCAGTGCAGAGACAAGCGAGCTCTGTGCAGTGAGGGGCTGCCTGAGCTGCAGAGGAGCTCGTTCTGGATCAAAGCAGTATAATGCAGAGCTAGCCTGAGCTCATTAGCCTGGGCGTAATGCCATGCTAATATATCTATACTGCTCCCAGGACCCAGGCTAATGGCTCAGCATGGTGCTATGCTGGGTACTCCCACCAGCTGGTGCAGGGATTTCTGCATTGTATAGTGTAGACATGCCATAAGGTTTTCACACCAGCTCTGTAAGCAAAGAGAAATGGATTAAGGGAAAGATATAGCCCAAGACTTTAAAGAGCAGAGATGTTTAAATTTGGGTTCCTGAATCCTTGTTCATGAGGAATCCAGTGTAAATGTTATGGAAGTCAAGGACAGTCTTTGGATGAAACTCAAGAACTCCGAAGTCCAAAGTACCTAGTAATTCCTACTGATGTGATTTTTCAACACCATTTAATTGTATCTCTGGAAAACATGCTTGTTGAGATAGTCAGTCAGATGCTGTGCTGCCTTTTGAATTTATCAGGAATGAAAAGTGACTGAAAGCTTCCACCCTTTTTCAGGGAACGTTTATATGAGATGTAAAAATAATACCCTGTTGTCTCTCCCTCAAAAACAAGGAACAAATAGTACAAAAACAAGAAGTGGTTGGACTAGCTGATATTAGCTAATAATGATCTAACTATCCATCTCTGGCTGAAGATTTTTTTTTTTACAAAAAAGTGAAAAAAAGCACTAATGTTTGAGTTATATTTTTATTGATATTTTCACTGACCTGATTATCTGCAGCAACCTGTACTTACTAAGGCTGTAACTCTAGGTGTTAAACAACCCCTCAAAACAAACTCAAACTAAAAAAGAGATAGTTCATTACATAATTGTGGCCCAGAAGCAGTTAGGAAGTGCAGGAAATTGCAGAACTGAACCTGCTGTCATACCCTGTAGAGCCCTAGATTGCTCAGTGAAGAGTTTAGGCTCAGCAGACTCAGTGCACTATTAATTCCCAACATGGGAGCTTATATCAACCAACTGACGTACATAGGAAATGCAAAATCTTCCAGTGGGAGTTCTGCCCAGGAAACTACAAGTTCTGGCCTCAAAAGAGCAGGAGGTAGACAGTTTATGTCTGAAAAGCAGTTTTACGTTATTTCAGAAAATGCCATACAAACATTAGAACTCCAGCACAAGAGATTATTGTCACTGGATGACAATAATAAAATGTTTATAATGTCCAGTTGAAATATAAACTATTCTAAAATATAATCTGGTGGGATTTCAGTGAATGAATAAGGACACAGAAGTGTGAAGGTCAGAACTGAGGGGAGAGAGGAATTAAATAGTTTTTCTTTGCTAAGACTCATGACATTTTCCTTTTTTTAGCATTACTGAACACATTCTGGAGCTAGATAAGAAATTAAATACCTATTTTGCCAACTTCACAGCTGAGGAAACTGAGGGAGAGAGATTAAATGTTGGATTTTCCATGTAAGTAACTTGTGTCCCACAGAAAGTCTAACCTGGGATTATTGTGTCTGTAGTAATGCCCTAGAACTGCTCTTCTCTGTCATCAAGGTCATTGAGAATGCAGTGATAAAAACCCCACTAAAAATCAAGGCTGATGTGTTCCTGATTCCCACTCCTCTCACTCCAGCAGTAGTATACTTGACTTTAATACCTGCTTTTTTGATTCCTTAGATACTTTTCTATTCCTTGAAAATTATTGCATATGCTTGTGCTTTGAACTAAATTAAAACATATAGTACTATAATACTGATAACTGACATCTTAAATACACTGATTTAAAATTGACAGTTACATCTTCCAGTAGCATTTCTATGATTTTGTAAACATCACAAGGTAAATTTCTCTTAGAAAAGTCAGTTCTGTAACACTGTTCACAACTGAAGCAGGATGTGTGGAAATGGTACCTGCTGCAGAATGTCAGGAGGTCCTGAGGTCAAATCCCTCTTGGGAAATGGTAATAAATGGTAGCTCAGCTGCTGTGTTCTGAAAATATTTGTCAGATAAAACTGTTACTTATCCAAGAAAGATTAGAATCTTCTGTGGCACAGATGGGAGCATGCAACTGTCTGATCAAATGTGATTAAGTATGTGCCAGTGCCCAGAAAGCTGTAGCCTTAAAATGCAGCTCATGCAGCATCAACAAAATTGTATTTGTAGTCTAAACAGGGAGCTATAAAGTGGTAACACTGGTAAATGCTCGTGCTCTAGTGTGTCCCAAAGGTTGTCAGGATGTGTGCTAGGGGACTGTAAAAAGGATCAGAGAACATGGAAAGATGTTTTTGTCAAAACAGGATTCATAATAAATATTAATCTTCCATGTGATTCTAAACTGCATTTCTGGTGGAATCTTGATGATGGCTCTCTGGTGCTTTGGAGCTCACAAGAAGTACTTACTGAGAGTAATATTGTTTAAAAGTCCCTGGCTGCTTGGACAATTTCTTTGTATTCCTACCAGGACACCTGTCCTTTTTTCCACTCTCTGTAGGCTTCCTTTTTGTGTTTGACTTTGCCCAGGAGCTCCTTGTTCATCTACACAAACCTGGCATTTTAAACTGACTTCCACTTTGTTGGGATGCCTCCCTCCTGAGTTTGGAAGATGTGATTCTTGAATATTAGCCAACTTTCCTGGGCCTCTCTTCCCTTCAGAGTTTTTTCCATGGTACTCTTTAGATCCCTGAAGAGTGCAAACTTTGCCGTCCTGAAGTCCAGAACAGGGAGCTTGTTGTGTGCCCTCCTCACTTCCCCAGGGATCATGAATTCTACCACTTAATGGTCACTTCAATTTTTTTTTAAAATTTAAACTTTTCAATATAATTTAATTTCCTTAATGTTTTATTTAGTTTCCCTCTTGCAGGAATTTGTGGTGGTACTTGTGGGGGAAGGTGACTCCTGCATCAATTTTCTTTCACAGGTTTGAGAGTAATTTAGTGTTGTTTCTCATGGGGCAACAAAGCTCTGGGGTCATGTGATTAAAATCAGCCTCTTTTTGCCAATGAGCAGGCCTGTTAGAAGGTGTGTTGAGGGCAGAGCAAAGCTGTTTGTTGGCTTCTTTGGAAAAAGCAGTTTAAGGAATGCATTTGCAACTGTTCCAGTTTCAGCACACAGTCTTGAAGTGTCCTTTTCTCAAATTTCCCAGACTTTTTGTGTATATTAACTGATGACCCTGTGCTTTCTAACTGCAAGGATGAGTTCTAGAGTCCACCACGTGCCCAGGCAGTCTACCCACTCCAAAGCCCTTTTGGAACACAAAATGACACTTTGTAAAGCCAAGAAAATGAGAGGGTGCTGCTGCTGCCCTTCTGAGAGGCACCGCTGCCTCATTGCTCCCAGAATCTGAGGGGTTGTGTTGTTCAAGTGCTTCAGGCAAAGCTGAGTCCCATTGGTCAGTCTTGGCACTGTGGACAGACTCCTTTGGGGCAGAGCAGTCCTTCAGTGTCCTGGAAAGTCACATGCAGTGACCTCCTTTCATCTGCCATGCAGCAGAGACCTGTGGGCTTGGCTAGCAAAGGGCAGGAAGAGCAGGATCTCTTTCTGGGAAAGGGGGAATGGCATCTTTTTGCCTCATGCTTCCAGCTCTTTGCTGAGAGGTATGTAAAGAGTTACTTCTTTTTGCTCTTCAGTAGCTTTGTTCAATATTAAGAGCATTGTTTACTGCTAAGAGGAGGTGTCCTTTGGAAAGGACACGTGCCTTCTTCTCCTTTGTTTGATTCTAAACAACATGGAGAAAAAAAGAGGTTTTGTACCACGTTTTGCTGACTCAGTGTGTTCATGCTCACAATGCTGTTTCTGCTTCTGAAAAATTTGCTGAGGTTTGGGAGAAGGTAAGCAGGGGAATGGTGAGAACAGGGGATGCAAATATTTATCCTCCTTTCAATCATGACTTTTCATTTAAAAATTACTAAGCAGCAAGTAGTTTGGCATTTCCTTTATTTTGCTTATTAGCACGTGAGTCTCAACAGTCATGGACCAATCTTGTGAGAAGATCCCTCATAAGTATCTGGGATGAGCTGTACTGCATGATGTACTCCAAAGAGCAATGGATCTTAGAGGCAATGGCTTTTGTCTGCTGTTTAGGTAACCAGCTTAGAAAAAATAATAAAAAAAGACTGTATCTGAATCATTTTGACTCCAGAATGACTGATTTCAGAATGGCTTTAGAAGCATAATAAGAGTGGTAAAAAAGGGATCCCTTTGGATGACCCATCTGAAAAACAGCAGTAAAGGGATGAGATGCAGAAGAAAAAACCAAAAGCTGTTGGTGTTGTGAGGGGTGCCAGCAAATTAGCCTGTGGCAGATGTGTGTGGGATTTTCACAGAGTGAGAGCAGTGGTGTCTTCCTCTAAGTATTAGACAATTTCTGAACTGCATCTTTCCTCTGCTAGCAGGACATCATGTAAACCACGATCAAGCCTTGGTAATTCCTATGCTCCTAGCTGGTGTACCTTGTCCCCCTGGCAACCAATAGAGTGAACTTAATGAGCAACACTGTAAAAACACACCACTTAAAAAAATTAATATTTCATTTTTCTTCTAAAAGACAAGAAATTCCTTAAATAACATAAAGCTTGATACTGATATTAGTGCAGTGATTTTCCTGGCACTGAAAAAAGAGTTTTTGGGGTCATATCATCAGAAACCATGCTCATGGTTTGCAGATGATGGCACTCGTTCATGTTTTCCCCGTGCCATGGGGAACTGTTACTGTAGGGGAAGCTGGCAACTATATTTTGTTTCCTGTCCATTCTGCTGGATCACATCTATTCAACCTCAGGTGTATTTGTGTAAATATGTATATACACATTTGCATACATTTCAATCTCCTGATCCCATATACTATTCTTAGATGTCTGAATGAATTAAAGAGAAAGAACTAATACAGAATTAAGAAGGAGTTTTAAGATTGTTTTCTATGTATATATTTAAACCATGAAGAATTGCTTACTTGAACATATCCAGTTCTATGGTGTGCAGGGATTATTGTAAACTATGGATGTGTCTCTGCTGGTATAACAATATAGATGAGGTAACACGTGATGAGGAGCATGAAAAGAATTTATAGCACAAGTAGCATTATAAAATATTCTTTGAAGATCTGAAGATCTTAAATGAGGAAAAAAGGGTCTGGTTTTCATACTCAAAACTTCCTAACTTCCTTACTGATAGTTTTAATGTCTGATTTTTTTTTAAGTTTAACATATTTGGAGACTTTATGAATGTGATCCCTGTTCCTCCCTAGTGTTATCATGTGTTCGAAATAATTTTTTTTATGCCCACAACAAATTAGCAGAATCTGGAGAATTAGGTCCCTGTTTCATAGTTCTCAGTGAGAAAGAATGGGCAATGGTAATTTGAAAAAAAAAAAGAGTCAAGTATTTTTAGTTTGGGTGCTTGGAAAATCATTAGCACTGTGGCAGTACTGAAGGATTTTATACTGGCTGAGCTTTCACTGAAATTTCCTTTATACCATTGTCCAAAATACTGACAATGAATGTGTCTGCATATGAGAGTTAACCCCACAATGTTTCTATTTTGGCATTTTTGCAGATGGAGTTTGGAGATTTCCACATTTTTCTCCCTTACAAGAGTATTTCAGCCACATTCCCTTGAACTGCAAAGACTTCATTTCTATGCATCTCAGATAAAGGCACCCCTTATTTTAACAGTTTTCTTCTCACTTCCTTAAATGCCATAATGAGAAATTTTTATACCTACCTGTAGATCTGCTAAGTTACTGTATGAATATGAGAAATCAAATCCTCAAATGCAGAGATTTGCACAAATTCTGGACCTTCACTTTTCTCTCAGCAGGGCTCTGCTGCTACAGCAGGATCTGCTGTTAGCAAAAGAAAAGACAATGGGATCTTGTTTGTGCTCAGCTCACTAAAGGAAGGATCTAGAGCTGGAAATAAAATATGACTTTTATTCTTTTTCTGAGCTCAAAGTTTTGGGTTATTTGGATTCAAAGGGCTTGGCTTGGCTGCTTCCAGGCTTTATAAACAATATTAGCATCTCTGTTTGGTTGCTTCCCCAGAGGCCACTGATACCCTCAAAAGGAGAATTAGCAGAGGCAGCAATTGCTATTTTGTAGCAGTAGTTAATGGGCAGCAGGCAACTTTACCTGTGCTTAAAATATAAAGTTTATGTTGGGGATTTCGGAGAGGTCTGAATGAGTTAGGCAATAAATGAAATTTGATGAGAGCTTTGTGCCAATGCTCCTTATGCTTCCTTGAAAGTTCCAGATTAGTTTACATCATTCTAGCCTCCTGGGCCAGCACAGTGATGAATCGCTGTGAGAAACCAGACAGAGCTGCTGATAGGATTTCCACAGAAACCCATGTTGAGGAAATATATGCATAGTTTCATTGGCCAGCCCTCTCTGTGGCTATGTTGCCCACTTTTTAGGAAGAAAAAAATCTGGGGTCCATTTGTCCTTGATAGTGAGCATATGCTGGCATGGTTGGAGGTGTTTTTATATCTATGATGCTAAATAAAGATGCTCACTTGAGCATTTTGTTTTGGCTGAGTCTGCCCTTTCAGGATGCATGTGTAACCGCTTTGTGAATTATTGAAATAAAGGAATTGCCTAATGCAAAAGAGAAATTCCACAAATATGAAACCCTTGGAATGTTTTCTACATCAGCCATTTCCTTTTTCTCTTGTGCAATGTGTATGGATTGTCAGCATGATGTGGTGTGTGGTAACCAATGTGTGCAGGAGGCTATTAATCTTCTTACAGTCCTGTGTTCATGTAAGATTTGGGAGAGAAGTAGAATTCTGTTCAAACACTCTCGCTTGTACTTATCTGCCCATACAGATCTTTTGCATGCTCTCACAAATGTGAATCTACTTTCTGTATGTATCAGCATGTTCATCCTTCCCTTACACTCTGGGTAATCAGTCAGCTCATGGATCTTGATAGGCTTTATTGATCTATTCCCTTTATGGGGAAGGGGATTCATATTGTCCTGAGTGTGCTCAGGGTAAAGAGTATGGTGGAAGCAATTAGGTCCGACCTATCCCCTATGGGATTTAAATGCCTGGGGGCATGTGCTGTACTTTCAGATATGTAGATTTTGAGTTAATTTATAGATCAAGATTCCATTCTCCAACAACTTGCCAGACAGTGAAGCTTGCAGATTTGTTATACTGCAGTTGAAGTTTAAATAAGGGTTTAGCTGAAAAGGAGAGAACTCTTAAAGGCAAAAACATTGGAGGAAAAGTGATTTATTAAACTTTTTATTTCCACTGTCTTTGCAATTATAAACTATCACATTGTATACAGTTTTCTTCCCTACAATGCTAATACTCCCTCTGGTATATGTAGGGTATTTTTTTTCTATGGTGTTTAAAGTCTGAGGCTTTTAGCAGTTTAATCCAAACCAAAGCATCTATATCATGGGACTTGCCTTTAATTCTCTCTTAGATGCTTTTTTCCTGTATGCAAAATTAGATATCATTCTGAAGGCACTCTTAATTAACATTTTTTTAATCAATGGCTGGATTCTCTGGAGGATTTTTTTTTTCTATGCATCATTATTTTTCTCTTTCCACAGCAACTTCACAAGCAAATTAAGTAAACAGAAAGAAACACTTTGTGGATTTTTCTTGTGACAGCCTGCAAACCTGTGAACTTTTTTTTTTTTTTTTTAAGTTGAAGCTGCTAATTGTAGAGCTGTATAATTAATGCATTATCCACGACAACAAGGTTACACGGTTTGTGTTTAGCAAACATGCTTTTTCTGGAGGGTGGAAAAATACATAGTGAAAACTTATGGAAACACTAGGCTGTTTTTTACCACTTTGCATGACAGCCAGTCTCTCAGCCATCATTAGAGCTGTGTGCCTAATCAGACTCTGAAAAGATACCCTGAAAATTGGCTGGAGCCCTGGTATCATTGTCTGAGTCCATGGCTTAAACCTGGTGTTTTCACCTTCCAAGATAGGCCATTGCAGGCAGATATTCTCTGAACTGGAATGTTTGCTCTGCTAATTGGCACATTCCTACTTAGATTTGGTAGGACATGCTGATTTGTAACATGACTCAAGTATTTACTTCTTAGTGGATAATTGCCTCATATTTCCTTAATCTTTCTGTTTACCAGCCTCTTTTCTATAGTGTGCCTGTCTACTGCTTTCAGCATTTGTAATCGTCTTTTATTAGCTAGACATCCTTCTGATTATTTCATATATTTTTCACTGGTTTGAGAATTTCTTTGCTCCCTGGCCTTTTTATAAATCAACTATGCGTTGGTGTGTACTGGAAGTGATGGAATAATTTCCTTAAAGCTTGCAGCAAATGATTTTGTATCAATGCTGACTTTGTTACTGCAGTTGTAGAAACATTTTTAACAAATTGGATGATGTGTTCTGTATTCAGAATTCAAATGCAGTGTATCGAGGGACTTCTCTGTGAACTGAATGCTTGAGAGCCCCAGAAACAGTGTGACCTCTTCCACTATGAAAATTAGATGCTTACTCATGACTTACACAAGTCTTAATGCATTTCCCAGTTCAAAAAATTAATGTAAATACCATAGATTTCACTGATCTGGTCTTTTTGGCAACTTCTGTTCATGTAATTTTCCCCCCTTTACTCCTGATCATTAAATTCTTGATTTTAAAATTGTAGTGAAGGAAAACCATATTACAGTTCTTGGATGAGTTTCATGGTTATTGCCATTGTCCTTACATGGTTATTGATATCTGAGGGTTTCTTGGTAAAACATTTATATCACTATTCCAGATCAAAATACCTGCAGGAAAACACTTCTGCTCTCAAAGCAAAGTTTACACTGGGTTTGCTCTTTCCATGCCTCTGGGAAAGTGCTGAAAGTTCTACAGGTGGCTTTGAGAGCAGAAATATTTTTTTCTTGTCCTGACAATTTTCCAATACTTAATTTGGTTGGCTTTTCCCAGAATGACTTACCTGGTGTGTCTATGTTCATCAGCACTCAGAGTGTGTGCAGGGAGCCACTGAGCAGCACTGTGGGAGAAGGGAAAGCTTGCTGAGCTCCTTGCATAAGATTGTGTCTGTAATTCATTGCCTTTGAAAACTGTCTTATCACAGCATCGACTCCTTAGCGCTTTAATGCAGGATAAGCTTATTAGAGATAATCTGTTTACTGAATGTCCTTAGCACAAAGCAATCTAGTTAACAGCATCTTTTGAAGCTTTGTCTTCTGGATATATCTTTTAAACTCATCCCTGATTATTTATCTAAATCTGTATCTTTAGATCCTTTTCTTTAGACTTGTATCTGCTTTGGCATGAAATTACAGTGTCTGGTGAATACACTGATAAACTTATTAGTCTTGTGGGGAAATAAGCAAACCAACACCAAAATGAGCTAGTCAGGGCAAATAATTCAATCTGTTCATGTTTCTTCAGGCTTCAAAATAATTTTTCTTCTCTAAAGATCTATACTGCTACCAGACATTGCCACAATCACCACAGTGCTCGTCACACAGCAGCTTGTATGTCCAGATGTTTCCCATCCAACATGCTGTCCTCTTTGAAGTCTGGACCCCTGCTTAAGATGTACAAAAGAGGAAAGGAAACCTGGAAATTCATCCTCAAATGACTAGGTATTTTTGAAAGATATTTACAAGTCATTATATTAAAGACAAGATGAGAAAAGAGCATTACAAAAGAAGTGCTGAAGAATGAAAGGTGAGAAATGCCATATAGTGAGCCCATTTTACCTTTGGATCTTCCTGACCATTGGAAACTGCTCAATAAAATTCTGCCTTGATAGTTCAAAATACATTACATGTCTCTCCTGACACAAGAGTAACCGCTCCAGTTACTGATGAAGGCAATGTTAATGTGAATAGTGCATGTCTCTTTGTGCTCCCTCTTTTCTCATGGAGTTTACATGTGTTAAACAGAATTACAAATTATCAAGCAGCCTTTTCCCTTCATTGGAAAGAGAATCACAAACTTAACAATAAAAACAGTGTCTGAGCATCTTAAGAAATTGTTTTCTCCAAAAGGCCCAAGTTTGGGATATAAAGATAACTGATGGCAATTTTCCTGTGATGAATTTTTAAAGTGAAGTGACTGTTTAAAAACTTGTATTATGCACTCTGTACCTCCTGCTTAATTGATCCTTTAATTGCTGAGGAGGCCTGGATGCCAAGGATGTAACCAACCTGTCTGAAACCTCCTGAGGCAATCACAGATTTTTATGCAGCACTCAGGCTAATTTTGCTTTGGTGATTATTGTAGCTGGTCAGGTCATAGCATGTGATAAGCAATGAAAGTGCTGCAGTTGGAGGGAATTGCATCTCAGGTGCAAGGCATACTAGATAATGCAAACTTGATTAGTGTCTTGTGGGTAAAAATCTTACAGTGTCTTGACAAGGCAAAACAAGCATCTTGTCAAAGAGAGTTTTTATTTTGGATCTTCTTTCCTTTTTCTTGGCATTATTAGGTATCTGCACAAAAGCGTATGCAAGAGAGATTAGGCTGGAGTTGATACTTGTGCACCAAGGTGGTATTATTTCAGATAGTGTTCAAAAGCTGAATAGTAAAGGCTTTCAGTAGGAGTGACTTACTTGGTAACATCATAGGCAAATTCTACAAAGTTCATTCTTGGTAGTGGAAAATATAATCATTGCAAGGGTGCAAAAACTTTTGTGTACGTCAAGAGGAAAAGGAAAAAAAAGAAAATAAACACTTCCTTGCCAATGTTTTTAGAAATGTAACACCCATTCTTGTTGGTGTGGACTGAATATTGCTACCCTGGTTAGAATACAGTTGCTACACGCTGCAGGAAAGTGGAGAAGTGTTTCCTTGCAAGCACTTTAAAGCTACTATTGAATTTCTGTAAGTCCAGAGAAATCTAGTACCTCCAGCCTGTAAAACAAGCTTCTCTATTTGGCCTCATTAATGTTTAGTCTGTTTTTTCTTGGCAAAATTACTTCAGTGACAGTCTCCACCAGATTGACACTAAAGTGTTTTCTTTACTTGCCATCTGTCTGGACTGATTGGAAAAAGTAAAGTGGGGCTTGTTTAGAAAAATATATAAGCAGTTCATTTGGCACAAAGTTTGTTATAGATGTATGAAAAGCAGCTGGGTCCAGCTCAGGAGGTTAAAAAAAATGTTTTATTGCAGAGGGATGACTTTTCATGTACAAGTTCATTCACTAGATGTGTTCTTTCATTTAGCTTGCAAGAAGTGACTAAATAAATTAGCTATGGCATTTAATTAGTTTAATTTGTGTTTTACCAGGTGACTTATAATATTATGTGTGAATTGGGATCTGATGTTTCAAATGCCAGTCAGTTGCAAGTACAACATTTAAAATAGCAGAATAGAGCTGAAAGCTTCATAAAGACTTTCTTCCACCTTAATTCCGCAAAGCACTTGAATACATCAAAGTTAGCTGTTTTACTGGATTGGTTCTGTTTTTTTACGGGTTTCTCTGACAGATTTGCAGCTTCTTGGCTTTTTTTTTTTTTTAACATTGAGAAAATTTGGCTAAGATGGCTTAGAACAGTAATGAAATCCTGTTCACATTAATGCTTTCTCTAAAGGTGTTGTGATGTGTGCCTATAAGTACATGTATGTGGAGAGAGCATAAGCATGGTCCCATGATGCTGTTTTCTCCAGCTGTGTGCCTTTCTTAGCTTCCCCCTTTTTAGTATTCAAAATCCATTATGGTTAGAGGTCAGAATCAGTCTTTAAACCAGCAATATTTGGCCCAGCCTTTTTCCCCCTCCTCCTTTGAGCCATCCATAGTTGTCTTTTGCTGTATTCTTAATCTGAGACTTACCCTCTATATTTATTGGCTGAGCCTCTGCCATGATGAATGTAAAGCTGAGCAAAAGCCATTTTTCTATGGTTTCTGAACAGGAGAGGAAGGCTGAATTCTAATAGGAGAAAAAATAGGAAATAAAAAATTCTTTCTTCTTTCTGAGGAACATTAATTCCTGGTGGGAGTTGTCTACCATGTATATTCTGCTTCTGCTTGATCACAACTCTCTCATTTCTTGCAAAAATTAATCAGTTTTAGGAAGGAAATTATTTTTCAGGCTCTCAGGCAGGAGGGGTCAGACTTCAGTCTTCTGTATTTCTGTTTGTGGGGACTTTTGTTATTTGTAGTTTAGGGTACATAATCATTACAGCAGAATTATCAAAATGAAAATTTATTTCCCTCAGGTTTAAATTCTAGTGCTGCACCAGTGCTAAAGGTTAGTCCAATTTCTGGTTTCAGAAACAAAAGAAACTGAGGTAGCCCTGCTGAACTACAGTTTTGTTTTCTCTGTGTTTCATAATCATAGACAACTATAGGTTATAGATAACTATAACCATCTGAATGTGTTTTTAAATTTCAGACCCTCTGAAATTTCATATTTATATATACACTTGTTAACATCTTTAACTGAACTGGGAATATTTTGCACCGTTCTAATGCTTTTCCTCTTCTGAGATTCCATTTTTGGAGGCATTACTCATGTTGAGTGGTAATTCCTGACTTAAATATGTACTACTCAGGCCTCATGGATTAGGTCTCATCTATTACTGGACAAGAATTTTCCCTTGGTTGTGCATGTTTAACATTGCTAACCTCTTCTAACACATGAAGACTGACTGTTGTCTAGGCAGCTAACTTTGGTTTTCTTAATTTGTAAGTATAGAGTGGTAAGGTGAGGTTCATCAGTCCCCTTCTGATACAAAGATTGGCAGAAATTATGTACCTGGAAATTATTTATGAATAGGTGAATGTTTTAATTCATGAATTCAGTGTGTTAGATACTATCAGTCAGCAAGGTAGAGATATCTGTATAGGAATTATTGGCACAGGTTGTACCTGCATCTCCTCCATGACTGGATTTGCAGGTGTGGTTTTTGCAAATTCTGTTGTTCAAAACCAGATGCAGCTGTTTTGATGCTTGCCAATATATTGATTTTTTTTCTCTTGAGACTTTGATTAACATATAATTATTTTTGCCATCGTGCTTGTTTTGCAGCATCTGTTCTACATGACATGTTTACTTTGTCTCATCTTGGTCTCTGTGGCATGTTCCCACTCAGTATTTTTCAAATATTTTCTGTTGGGTTGGATGATTCATGTTTTTGCTGGATTTTATTGGCTCAATTCACTGCTTTTACTGCTGCTTGTTTTCAGTTTTAATGTAAAGGCTTATTCCTCCTTTCTTCATTAAAATTATTACTTTTGGTACATAATGTCTTTACGGATGAGTCAGTTATCTTGTCTAGATGGAGAGGCTAATTTTCTTTGAAATCTCATGTGTCCATATGGCACTTGATTTGTCTTTGTTATGCTTGTTTTCTGCTGTCGTAGTTCTACTAATGGCAGTAGAAATATATTTATATAAAATTTATATAATAGTCCTTTAGTACTGATGGCACATATTACAGCATCTTTTATGCATATAGTAGGACAGGGAGGTGCATGTAGAAAACTTATGGCCTGTTCTGTGTACCAAGAACCTCCATACTATGGACTGGAATAATTTCAGCAAACTCTCTGACTTACCAGTTCAGAAGATCTTAGCACTGTAGTTTCATGTTTGTAAATCTAGCTAGTTTCATGGAGGAATTAGTAGGAATCTGCACCTTGTTCACTCAGTGTTACTGGTCACTGAGCAGTAATAACATTGCAGCCTCTTTACACCTTTTACACAAGGTGTTGATTGTTTTGTGTGTTGATGAACTGGTTTTGACTACACATAGGAGCCTGAATTCTTTATAATAAAAAGAATATCATGCAAACACAAACCACACTGAACTACATGAATACAAGAGGCATGATTGATTAGACTGGTAATCATGTGTGCTTTCATTTTAGAGCAGAAACAAATGAGTTTCTTCCTACACATAACTTTGAAGAACAAACTCAGTTTCCTGTTGTAAATCTACCAAAAGTTTGAGGGATACTCTTTGTGGTTTTCCTCCTTTTTGCATAAATAATTGGGTATAAACATAAACTTATGGGATAATAATATTTTTGACAGATGTAGTGTGGGCAGAAGTGTTACAATTGTTCTTCATAGTGGGCTGCTATTGAGTTTCAGGCTGGTCAGGCAATGTTGAATTAAACTTGAAAGTCCTTTTGGTAGAGAAGGCAATTTTTGCTAAGTTTTTACATGATAGTTTATGAACTGAACAGACAAAGATTAGAGATTTTTGTCCAGTTCAATTGTGTAGTCCTGCAAAATTAAGCCTAGTGTCTTACAGGATGCAGTAAAAAAGGTAGTAAGGAAAAGGAGTCACTGTTGTGTGTTTCAGGAGGCTGTATTGAGCACGTGGCTCCAGCTTAGCTCTCATTGTATGGCATTAGATGGTTCAGTAGTGACAGGAAATACCCTGCAGAGGAACTCAGATTATGTGCACTGTACTGTTTTAACTCACACAAACACTGTCAGTAAGGACATCAGGTATGGATTTGCCACGTTTCCTTATACTGCTCTAACCAAACAAGTGTGGGCTTAGAAAAGATTGGCTGAACCAAAACTATTTGGGAGCTGAGGCAGTCAAGGAAAAATTCTCTTTTCTGAAATACTTTCTCAAGCAAGGACCATCTCCTTTGGGTGGTAAATTTGCCTTACTCGGTTCTGGCATGGAGTTCTGAGTTCTCGGTTCCTGAAAAACATTTTGGCACCTATGTTCAGCTGTGAACAACCAGGAGCAGGAACTCAAGAGGCACACTGGAGGCAGTGGATGGTATGGCCCTGTGCCTTTATCTCATAAAGTTCATCTTGGTCAAAACTAGTTTCTATTCTAGTTTTTTTAGCCCTGGAAAGTAGAGAGTGGAGAAATCTCCCTTTGGTTTACAGAAAGTTGTTCTGATATTCTTCCTATGCAGCTTTGAAAATCCAGCTGCAATTTCTTGCAGTTCATCCAGATCTCACTGTGTAATTTGTGTCATGACAAAAACCCTGCAGCTGGTTTTGTGTACTGATGCCAACCGAGCTGGTTGGTAGAGACCCTGTCTGTAGTGAGGGATGAATGAGCAGGGATGGGTGCTGCAAACTCAGTCCAAAATTTACCCTGGGGTTTTGTTTCTGGTGAGGGTTGTGGTTGCTGGAGATGTTTAGTCATTAGGGAAACTAAATGCTGGTTCTCATCTCCTATAAACCAGTCTGTTGGTGTCATACCAACCTAGTACAGTGGCGCTGAAATTTGCACCAGGAGTGATTCCAAATGAGATACCCCACTCACAGCCCAGCTACCAATTACATCTGTCCTTGTGTGGTGGATGGAGAGAAAGGTAGCAGTCCACTATATCATTTGCCAGGTTTTAATTCTCCCGTTTACTTCCCATTCCACTCTGGAATATTAGCACTTGCCTACAGACTTTTGACAGACCTTCTTCCATGAGTTTGGGAAGTGTTTTGCTTCTTCCTCATCAAGTGAGAATGATGCCATTTTTAATTCCTTCAGTATTTGAATTGTATATGTGATGCATGAGCTGATGCTCTTAGGGCTCAAGGCATTTTGGACTTTCTGATATCCTTTTCCCTCCAAAATTTTGCTTGCCCCATTGCTGAAATCTGAGACTCATAAGAAAGACTAAGAGGGAAAAAAAGAAGCCAAATTCCCATAAATACTTTTTATAGATAAGGAAACAAAGGCACAGGAGACCACACAGTAGTTTCATGTCCAAGCCAGGAGAAGCTTCAGATGATCCAGCTTGTGCTTTAGTTATGAGAAAACACCATCTTCCTCCCCAATTCCTTAGCTGGTTAAAGCTCCTTCTCTGTCCTGGAGTGAGATTTCCACGTACAGAGCTTCTGAGAATCACCACTCTGGGGATTGCTGTTAACTCCAAAATGTGTTATTTGCACATTGAAGTACTTAACTAAGGAGCTTTTCTTCTTCCAGTTGCAGTCACTGGAGGCTTGATGGTAACAGAGCTCTCTTCTGCTCTCTGCCAAGTTTATTTTCCAAAAGAAATATCTGAATGAGGAAACAATGACTAAAGAGGATATGTGAACTGTCTAGCATACTCCAAAGGTCCACATATTAAGAAGAGAGAGGACTTTTGGATGGCTGAAGGATGCATTATTATGACTAAATTAATCCTTTGTGAAATCGAGAAAAAAAATAATAATAAAAAAATTGGCTATCAGGAAACACTTTGAGAAGGGATTTGGTGAAAGTCTCATGACCTGAATGGTTCCAAAGGACAGAAAAATCTTGGGAACAACTCTCCATTGATGTGGTGTGCACTTTATAACCAAAGATGTATCCATCTCCCCATTTTTAAAAAACTGATTCTGTGTTCAGCATCAAATTCCTGTGTTAGTGTCAGGCTTACAACAATGCCTACAAAATTGGGCATAATTGGAAAAATGGCTGTTGGAAAAAAGAGGCAAAAAATGTTTTAAAACTGGGGGTGGTTAGAAGCTCTGAGAGGAGAGCTGAAGGTGGGGCTCAGCCCATGTTTCACACCTGCTTTCTCAAATCCCACTAACAGTTTGCAAAGGGCAGGGCCTGAGAGCCTTGATTGCCCTGATGAGCCCCACCTGGGGCTCACCCTATTTAAACCCCATGCAGAGTGTTCTTTCTCTTTGCATAATGCCTCTGTGGTGCCTTCCTGCTCCATTTCTGGGCTGGTTCCTGTTGCTGGGGCAGGAAACAACTTTTTGTCAGGAGAACATTAGTGGTAAGTCAGCTTTAGTGCTATTTTCACGTCACACTTTTAATTTGAGACTTTTTGTTTGTTTTTGTAATTTATCTTGTCAAATCAGTTCATGTCTATACAGCAGCAATGATCTTTAGGCCTAATTGCCTGAATGCTCAGGAAGAAAATGGGATATCTCACAGAGGAGAGAAAGAAACTTGTGTTATCTGCCAAGTTTTAGGCTTAGATGGAGAGTTAAAATGTCAGCCAACTGGGCCAAACCACAACCTGTGATAAACTCTGGCCTTCCATGGAGATTGCTCTGTTTTGCTTAGTTTGGTATGAAATCACCATGCGGTAGCTTGGAGTTAAGCTCTCATATCTTCTCCTTTTCCTCTGTGTAATGCTTACTACACCTTGAGACTTGGAAGTTTTTGTTTTGATTGAACAATAGGCAGAGTGAAAAGTAGCCTTCTAAAGTGAATGTCCTTCCTTGTTCCTTCAAGAGCCTTTTCCCAGTCCTTAGTACTTTAACAGCCATCTCTGGGACCAGTGGCAGTGTCTGAAACCCATACAGGTTGTAAGGTTTGAAATAGTTTTGCTCTAATGCCTCAAGCTCCACCTGTGTTCTAATTTGGGGATTGAAAGCAGCTGTGAGAGCTGGTCAGGTGTGCTGCAACCAGGGGGGCTGGAAGAGCTTGACTCTGAGAGCTGCTTGCTGTGGAAAAGAGCTGCTTTCAAAACTGTGCTGGAGCTGGGGCATTGCTTTACAAGGTAGCTGTTTTGGTTTGTTATTCTCAGATATCACTGGTTAATTTAATAGCCTTTACAAGTTGTCAAAGTCAGTTTGAAGATTCTCAGATTTCCAAGAGATTTTCTGTCAATAAAGGTGCCAGAACGTGGTCCTTGGCCACTATTTTACGAGGATTAGTGCAGTAAAAATGAAAGGAATCCTGTTAATCTGCCTAAACAGTTACTGCAGATATTTGAGTTGTGGGGAATAGGGGTGGATTTATTAGTCAGTTGTTTTTGAAAGTGAAATATTTGAAAAAAGGCACATTCTATGCAGCTTGTTGCAAATCTTGGTTATATAATAATTCTACAGTACACCAATAACAAAATATTGATAGAATATACTTACAATTTACAGTGGAGAATTTCACTGGCCACAGGAAGGTAAGAATGACTATTATAACACATAAGAGGAAGATTGAGAAATGGACTATATTAGAGAAAACATGGCCTGGTAATGTTTTTTGGAGTGGCAGTGGGTTAAGTGCATCATGCAAAGGGGGCCACATGCAACTGCAAGCCTCAGGAAATTAATGGAGTCTTACCAGGTCAAGACCCACCTAGTACAAATGCATTTGAAGTCTTTGAACACACAAGGTTTTTTCCTGCCATCTTAACTATTTCTTCTATTAGTATCAGCATAACTGGAATTCCTCATAGTATTTGTTCAGTGCTCATTTCATCCTTTAATAAAAGGATCTGTCTTTCTAAAGATAAGCTTATTTTTCCACCCCAAAGAGAAAAGCAAGAATGCTTGACAGCTCCTTTCTTTCTTTCCTCTACTCACTACGCAGCAAATAATCAATCTTGGCTGAATGACATTTTAGAGAAATTACAGTTGTAAATGTGTCAGTACTTAAGAAAAGTGTAAAATGCCCCTTGCATTTGCATGGGTGGGAAATCAGAATTTAGCTAAATATACACGTGGCTGAAGAAAGCATAGAAATAAAAAGGAGCTTGTAACAAGAAAATTACAAGGCAGCTTTTTGAAGAAAATTGCATGAATGGTCACCACTGTGAAGATTTAAATGGGTGGCTCCCAAATCCTTCAGAGGAGTGAGGGTGCCTAATTCTGCGTGGTGCTGAGTGCCCTTGGCATCAGACCCCTTCTTAGAAAAGGTGCTCTCTTTGCTGCTGCAAGATCAGACATCACATACCAAATGTAATTCCTCTTTTGTGGGCTGGTCTGCAACTGTTTGTCTCTTCCTTTCTCCCAGTTTTTTTGGTCCAATGTATTTAGCGTTATTTCAATAATAATGTAATAACATGCATCGATCCTTTAAACACATACAGTTTAAAGCTTTTTCCCAGTGGCACTCGGCAGGCTTTGCAAACAGTGATCAATCAATAACCTTCACAAAGCCCTCTGCATCCCTCTCTTAGTTACACAGTTAGGGAACTGAAGGATAAGGGTGTTGAAAGACTTGGCCAAGGTCACACAAGCAGTTGGTAGCTGACTTTTTAAATCTCAGACTCCTGTTTCAGACTTCAGACCACACGTCCTGCACATAAGCATGTTTATATTTTGGGCAGGGTATAGGGAACAGTCTTGCCACAGTGACTTTCCAGGTCAGTGACTATTCCTTTATAAGTTCTAAGCTTTCCAAAGCCAAATGTCTGAAAAGGAAAAATATGAGGGATGCTTCAAGAGTGAGAAAGCTGATGTTGCAAGGATGTAGATTTCTCACTAAGGGAAACCACTGAAGTGTTCCAACATAATTTGGTTTGCCACCGACCAACAGGCTGGTGATGGTGACACTGTCTTTCAGTCAGCCTGTGCGAGGTGTTGGTTAATGTTGCTACAACAGATATTCATTATAACCTACAGTTACCCACAGTTTACTCTGTTTATGCAACCATTTAGTGGTTATTCATTAAAAATAAAATTTATGTATGGTTATTGGATGTGTATTTTGGCAGGGAAGTGACCTTGGCAGAAACATGTCTGGATCAACACTCAGCTAGCAGTCACTCTTTATGTTGTCATATAAAACCTTGTTAAATAATATTTTGTTTCTATCTTCAATTGCTGTTATATAAGACCAGTAATGAAAGTCTCCCAAAGGATTGGTAAATGGAGTGAGTTTTTCTGTACATTTTCTCTATAAAATAAAGAGCTAAGCCAATGAGTGTCAACATTATTGCCTAGTTGAAGTTCTTGCTATAAACTCTGATAGTAAATTGTTTACTTTTAGATTTTTGCAGGTTTAAAAGTTCTCTACATTTAAATACAATTTGAATGGCTTTTGAAGAACTAAGGATAATTCACATTCAGAAAGCATTTAACTTTCAGTGAGACTACTCACATACTTAAAGTTAAGTGGTTTGTTGAATTGTTTAATGCTCAGAAAAGACACTAAAAATAAAGCCAGGGAGTAACTGTGGCTTCAGAGAACCAGTGCCAAAACTTATTGTAGCTGTGATATTTTAAAAAGACACCTTAATGTCAATGTGCAATGTCATGGTGTTTTACTAGTTTTCATTTACTTGATGTCATTTCAATATAGCTTCAATTTCACCTTGTTTTTCCGTGGTTTTTGTGATTTATTTTTGACCCTTTAAAACAAAACCTTTGCATGAAAATCAGTGGATGGAAAACTGCTATAAAGCTAAGGAGGACTGTTGATTCCTGCATAGATTATATTTAAATATATTGGTACAAGTTATTGGTGACTTGAAGATAGAGGAAGGCTAATTGCGATGTCAGTTCATCAACATTATCAGTACGGTCTGAGGGGTGCATTTGTGCTTCTAGAGGCAGAGATATGTTACATGGACAGAAAGAAATGGTTTATCAGCTTCTGGACTGCTGAAAGTAGGGGTGGTGCAGAGACCTCCTGTTCTTTGTTGGCTGTGATCACAGGACAGGAGAGCTGCAGCCATGTAGCTGCACTGGCTGGCTGCAAGGACGATCTGGGGGGAACCTAGAAAGCTTCCTCTTGTACCTAAGGGTTTGGACAGTTGATAAGGTGAAGAACAGACAAGAAGGGGTCCCTACCACTGCTAGCTACTCTGACAAAGGAGGGTAAATTCTGTCCTCAAACATTTTCCAAAACCAGGGGATAATCTCCCTCTGGGGCACACCTGAAGCTATCTCTCTTCACTGAAGTAAATAAGTAGTTTGTTTCTTGAGTCAGGAAAACCTGCCATATAACTTTGGTTGTCAGGGGAATGCAAAACAAACCTGCCCTTGGCTTTCAGAAGTCCCTGGTTGTCAGGGGAAAACAAATAAATCAAGAAAAACCTCAGGTTCTTGCTTTGGGGTAAAAACAAACCAAGAAGTGTCTTTGCTCTGGGCTGCCTGTGGTAGACACCATTTGGAAAAGTTAGACTTCACCCACATACACCACATGGCAAGAATTATTTTCCCTATGCTCACATGGATATCTCTGTCAGGTGGGAAGTGGCTACATGGTGACTTCTGAATTGTGGCCAACGCTGCTGTGTGTGCCTCAGCCCAGCACAGGCTATGGCCCCTTCTGGTAGTTTGGTCTTAGGAGGCCAGGGCAGGTTCAGTTTCTCCCTCCTGGCGGGGGGACAAAAATAGAAAAGGAGGAATGCAAGACTGTTTTAATCATGTTTCTTTTGAGAGAGGTTATGACTGGCTTTTGCAGGACTCTGTGTATTTTTTAGACTATAGACCTCACCTACCTGAGTGGGCTAGTAACACCAGTTTCTGTGATTAATTTGCTTATCTCCTGTCTTTGAGCTGAGATCTTCTTTCTCACTGCTGAATTGTGCTCATCTGGTGAACAGAACAGTTTATGTAGTCCTAACAGAAATTAAAAAAATTCCTTTTGGCTCCCGGCCCCTCAGCACTCCCCGAGATGTTCTGTCTCTGAGTCCTTGCTGAGGGTTCTCCCCTGGCACTGCTGAGGTGGGCACTGTGGCAGGAGGTCTGGCTGCCTGGCCTCAAGCTGTTGTAGCACCTGGCTTTGTGTGTGTGCTGACAGCCAGCACTGTTCAGTGTTTAATCTTCCCACAGTGGCAGCACATCTACCCCTACCCCATCTTTTCTCTTTGCAAGGGAGAAGCATCTTTGTCCCTCAGAGCATCTGTACTGGGATACTGAGTGGCTTAGTGTGTGAGAAGGACTCCAGATCATGCCTGTTGCTTTTCTTATCACAGCATTTTTGTGAGAATCCATCATATTTCCAGTGACTCTGTAAGAATCTCTTGGGAAAATTTTGCAGCATTGTAATGCAAAGGAATCATCAATATAGGTAAAGGTTATAATGCAGTGAAGAGAAAGTCTTTAGTTTGATAACTTTCAGAGCTGGAATTTGAAGCCTTTCAGAAAGCTCTTACAAAATTGCAATTGCTTTTGTATTTATAGCTGGTTTTTTGTGATGTGTTTTCTCTATACCTCGTATAATGTTGTACAGGATGTTTCTTATATTTAAGGAGAGAACTATATGCTATGCTATGAATAGAGTGGTGAAAGGGCCTTTATCCACAGGCCATCAGGAGCCATCAAGTGAGCACTGCTCTTCACAGCAAAACAAGGCAACTTCTCATTTGTTCAGCTTCAAGGGATCCTAAAGATCCCTTGAATATGAAAAAAGAATGTATCAAACTAAATACTAGGGAGGAAAATATATAACAATAAAGGAGTCATTTCATATTACTAGATACATTGTTTCTACTGCACAAGCATGGCTCTATTTTTGATATCTGGGTGTTTATCTACCAGTGCCTAAACATTGACTTCTCCCACCCTTTCATAGTTTTTTTTTTTTTTTCCCCCCCCTCTACTGTAGAACAACTTAGGAGCTGAGCAAGCTGTATCCTGGAAAAACACATTGCAGGAAATGGTATTTACCCTTTGATCTTTAGATCCTTCCTCTGCTGTGATATACAGTAACTTGTTTTGTCTTTGCTCAGGGAGCAGGCTTTCTCCATTTAGATTTATGGCATTGGCTCATTGCTGTTAGAGGAGGCTTTACTGCCTTTCATAAAATAAGGGAAGAAAGGCCATGTTTTCCACTTATTTTACAACTTTCCATACTGTCTGGAGACTAAGGAATTTTGAATTATGTATTTGTTTGATTGCAAGGTATTCATTGCACTGGATTGGCTGCTACTGTCCTGACTTTGAAGTGTCACTCCATGCACAGCCCTATTAAACTCAAAAGAAGCCTTTGTAGAGTGACTTGGCTAAATCAAAGTAAAGGTTTGCAGCACTTATCCCAGAACAAAGTATTTATATACCCAGTTAAAAGCTTGGAGAGCAATGTAGTATCCACGGAGGCTGCATATTCACCTCCAGGTGTATTACATTGAATTCTTTGCATTGACATAGCCAGGGAAGCTATTCAGTATCAGCAAGGAGATCAGAATCTGGACTGCATATATTAATGCATGACGATAAAGGGGAAAAGCTGAAACCCATGTGGGGAGTTGAGACATGTCCCTAACACATCCTTGAAGCCTTTCTATTTAACTGTGAGAAAGAGAGGATCACTTCCCATTTCTCTATGTACATTTCACTGAATCCTTCTGGGATGCTGCCAGGATGGGATTTGTTTTCTCTGCCTTTGCTCTGTTTCTTTAACTCCACCTGCCTTTTGTTATGTTGTAGGCATGCGCTGATTGAGTTACAGCCTCAGTCTCCTCCTGGCAGGGTCCAAATTCTATTCCAAACTGCCTCTGTTGCCTTGGAAATGCCAAGTATACTGAGGTACTTGATTGTAGGCAGTGGCCTTATGGACACCAAAGCTGTCTCACTGTAATGTCTGTCTTATGGGTTAGTGCTCAAAATAATGTGAGCATCTCCCAGGCACGCAAGGGACAAGGACCTTCAACAGTAAAGTGGGAATTGGTAGGGTAAGCATAATTTGCTTTCAATGCTTACTAACAACTTAAAATTAACAGCAAAGTGAAATTCCAGGGTGTAAAATTGCAGGAGAAATAAAAAAAATTTGACTGAAGTTTGTGGAAAAGTTCTATAACTTTCATCTGCATACAGTTATAAGCCTTTGTATTTGCTATATTTAAGGACTTTTAGACACTTTTACCATGGTAGTGTTTTTGGAATATAAAGGGTATTATAATGAAGGGAACACTGACAAGATGCAGAGGTAGATTTTTTTTTTTTCCCCAAACTGACTGTTATAAAAGCTGTAGACAAGCATATGTTTGAGAATTTCCTACTGGTTTACTATTTTATAATGCTACTTAAAAATACAATGGATAAAATTTTATTTCTGATCCAGAATTACATTCATATGTAAATATAACTTTTGTACAGAAAGAAACAAGTAACAAATCAGTAAAAATGTCTCTTTACATAAATTTTCCATGTTTTGATTGCTTTATGTGCTAGCCTTGATGATATTTAATCTCCAAGATCTACAGTCATGCAACTGCTTTCTTTTTTAATAACTTCCACTTGATTTTTTCTAAGGAAAAAAAGGCTCTTTATACAGCTGTATGCTTTCATGAGGAATTAATGACTTGATAAACATTAGACTGCTATTGTTTATTCAAATGCAGTCAGCTCCCTGAAAAGAAGGCCAGGTCGCATAGTGTGTGCATGATTTAGTGCAAGAAAGGGAAAATATGTTTTTTGTAGCAAAACAAAGAGTATGATCCACAGCATAAACACCAGTAATTTCATACATGGAAAAATTCTCCTCTCTTAGAGAACTCCTCAATCACAGTTCTCTTTTCTCTAGGCAAAGAATGGCAAAGAACCAAGTCCAAGTAGTTCAGTAAAGCTTTCTGTTCATGGGTCTCTAATCAATTAACAAATTTTGTCTATTAAAATATACTGAAATAACAATAAAGGCTAATAGAAATGGTCATGCCTTGGCTACTGAAGTTACTTTTGTTTTAAAGATTATGCCTGATAGTCACATTTATTTTGTGTGGGGATCTTGAGAAGGCAAGGAAGAAGAGTTTTAGCCATGAGGAAGTAAAGCACTTAATGTGTAACAATTTTGTTGATTGCCTGTGGAAGGACAGATAATAGAGCCTTTTTTTTCCTAAGAGTTCGGGAGATGATTTTGAAATTCACATTTTCAGGAATGTCTTTATGAGGAGTCATGATAGAAACAAAATGACAGCCAAGGATTGCAAATATATTCCTTGAGGTTGTTTGTGAAAACCTCCACCAGGGCCCCAGTTTTTGGTGTAAGTTTTATTTATGTGGGCTGCTGTTTGGGGACATGGTGTGCAGTGTTCTGTGCCCTACAAATTACTGCCTCTTTCCAGGTTTCAAATGTTGCTGTCTTGGCTCTAAATGCCTAAGCCTTTGGATAACAAGTGTGCATTTTAACATTTTGCACCCAGTAGTTAACGTGCACCTGGGAAAGGGCTGACTCCAGGCTGCTGGAGGTTGCATGGGGTGTACTGACCCAAGAATGCAATTTTGTCTAAGGGTCAAAACCTGTCAGTTCTGTCTGACCCGGTGGAACTAGGGAAGAGCTGCTGCCTGGGGGACAATGGGAATATAGGGGTAGGTGTCTTTGGGATCTCTCAACCTGGTTTACTGCTGCAAAATCTCCCAGGGCAGCAGCAGGAGGGTGAAGATGGAAACAGGCACAGAGCAATGACATCAGCAGCCTCTTTGCTTCTTATCATACAGGGATGTTTTCTGTTGTTATTGTGACTTTACCAGCCCCAGGAAGCCACTGTCTGCTTTGTGGCTACAGCTGGCCATAGCTGGTGTCAGGAGATGCTGCCATGTCAATCTGGGGTTTGCAGTTTTTGTAGAGCTGGGGTTATCCCAGAAAGGGTTGTGTTGGAAGGGACCAGCAGGTCACCTGGTCAAACTGCCCTGCTCAGGCAGGGTTATCCTTGAGCCCATAGCATAGGATTTCATCCAGACAGTTTTGGAATATGTCCAGTGAGGGAGACTCTACATCCTGTTCCAGTCCTTGGGCCTCTGTTCCTCTTTATGCAAACCTTGCAATAGTAATTATCCTATAACGAGCTGAGTTACTAAATGAGTCTAGCATCAGTTATTGTGGTAATTAATGGGCCTAACTGGAGTGGATAATAATGTTGTATATTATAGAAATGGAGTAGGTTGGTCTGCAGTCTTGTAACAGCAGAAGTATTTTAACTTTGACCTAGAACATGTTGTCAGGAGTTGACTCTAAAATGTAACACAAAGCTCACACCAACTGAAAGTTTGCCGATGACTTCAGTGGTCCGTGGGTCTTGCCAAAGAGATCCATGTCTTCTTTCGCTGGTGCCAATGACAGTTTCCATTGTGTGGGAGAAAGCCAGAGTGGTCCTCCAGCATGAATAATGCTTAAGCAATAGGGACATTAATTTAGTCATGNGCATTAAATTATTTATTTTTTTTTTTTTTTTTTTTTTTTTTGGCTCTGTGAGAGTAAAACTTCTTTTCAATTCCAGTTATTGTTGTCGTCATCTTCTGCTTAGAAAATAAGCAACATATGAAACACCTTGAAGTGTCAAATATACATAGAAATGATGTTTCCCAAGAAAGCAGCCTGAAGTTTTGATTATGAATGTGACTGAGGAGGAGTACGGTTGAAAAGTCAAACTTATAATTCTGAGAGGGGAGGGGTCCCAGGGCATGTGATTTCTTTTTTTTTTTTTT